>CM042417.1:14695555-14718055 GCA_023634145.1 Thymallus thymallus
TAACCAAGCACAGGTCTGTTCTGTTATGTGTGTGGCATGATGGCACCATATTAATATAATCAATTGTATTGCCATGGGTGACACTGCCCCTGTTAGGGTCAGTAAAGTTAAAACGAAATGTAGCAAAAATACAACAAAATATGGAGAAAAAACCCACGCTCTTAAATAGTGTCAGGTGATGTTCTGGTCATGCCAGCAATGGTGCCATTCCTGCTCTGGCCATTTGAGTCACTTGTAGGCATGGTAATGCTAAAAGGCAGGGGTCCATTTGTTTTGTGGCTGGCATGGTGGCACTGCCTCTTAATGGGCTAGAGAAGGGCCATTGCTCCCTCTGTTCATTCACAGATACAAAAATGGCATGAAGCCCAGACCCCATGGAAAGAGAGGGAAGAGGGGGAACAGGGGGAAAGGGGGGAGGGGGTGGAGGGCACTTCCCAATAGCTACTGGTTGGCAGTCTCTCTCTCTCTCTCTCTCTCGCTCTGTCTCTTTCGCTCTCTCTCTCTCTTCCTGTTGGCAGTCAGTTTGTCTGTGGGGCCTAGGGAGAGAAAAGACAGAGATGTTATTATTTTCCCCATTAACTCGGTCCAACTGTCTAGTTCTGTCCCAGAGAGCCAGAGGCTAGAGGAAGGCTTGTGTCCCAGATCTCCTCTACTCCTGCTGGGTGGGATGGCAGCATGTTGTCCCTGTCCCCTGTTGTCCCCAATGAAGGGTTTAGGGAGCCAGAATGGTCATCAAATTAACAATCTGGGCCAGGGACAGTCATGCTTGGGATGCCGCCTGTCTGAGATTGGAGAGGAGACTGGCAGTTCTGCTTAGTCATTGCACGGACCAATGGAGTATGTGTGGTGTGTGGCGTGTGTACAGTGTCTTCAGAAAGTATTCACACCTCCACAAAGACTAGGGAGGTTTTCCAATGCCTTGCTAAGAAGGGCACTATTGGTAGATGGGTAAAAAAAAAAAAAGTAGACATTGCATATCCCTTTGAGCATAGTAAAGTTATTAATTACACTTAGGATGGTGTATCGATACTCATTCACTACAAAGATACTGTCGTCCTTCCTAACTCAGTTTCCGGAGAGGAAGGAAACCGCTCAGGGATTTCACCATGAGTCTGATGGTGACTTGTTACATGCTAACAGTTACAGAGTTTAATGGCTGTGATAGGAGAAAACTCAGGATGGATCAACAACATTGTAGTTACTCCACAATACTAACATAAATGACAGAGTGAAAAGAAGGAAGCCTTTACAGAATTAAAATATTCCAAAACATGTATCCTGTTTGCAACAAGGCACTGAAGTAGTACTGCAAAAAATGTGGCAAAGCAATTAACTTATTGTCTTGAATACACAGAGTTATGTTTGGGGCAAATCCAATACAACACATTACTGAGTACCATTCTCGATATATTAAAGCATAGTGGTGCCTGCATCATGTCATAGGTATGCTTGTAATCGTTAAGGACTGGAGAGTTATTCAGGATAAAAAATAAACTAAATGGAGCTAAGCACAGGCGAAATCCAAGAAGGAAACCTGGTTCAGTCTGCTTTCCACCAGACACTGGGAGATGAATTCACCTTTCAGCAGGACAATAACCTAGAACACAAGGACAAATCTACTATAGAATTGCTTGCCAAGAAGACAGTGAATGTTCCTGCGTGGCCGAGTTACAGTTTTGACTTAAATCTGCTTGAAAATCTATGGCAATACCTGAAAACAACCAATTTGACAGAGCTTGAATACTTTTGAAAAGAATAATGGGCAGATGTTGCACAATCAAGGTGTGGAAAGCTCTTAGAGATTTACCCAGAAAGACTCACAGCTGTAATCAGGTGATTCTAACATGTATTGACTTAGAGGGGTTGAATACTTATCTAATCAAGATATACCATTTTTTATATATATATACAGTGGGGAGAACAAGTATTTGATACACTGCCGATTTTGCAGGTTTTCCTACTTACAAAGCATGTAGAAGTCTGTAATTTTTATCATAGGTACTCTTCAACTGTAAGTGACAGAATCTAAAACAAAAATCCAGAAAATCACATTGTATGATTTTTAATTAATTAATTAGCATTTTATTGCATGACATAAGTATTTGATACATCAGAAAAGCAGAACTTAATATTTGGTACAGAAACCTTTGTTTGCAATTACAGAGATCATACGTTTCCTGTAGTTCTTGACCAGGTTTGCACACACTGCAGCAGGGATTTTGGCCCACTCCTCCATCCAGATCCTTCAGGTTTCGGGGCTGTCGCTGGGCAATACGGGCTTTCAGCTCCCTCCAAAGATTTTCTATTGGGTTCAGGTCTGGAGACTGGCTAGGCCACTCCAGGACCTTGAGATGCTTCTTACAGAGCCACTCCTTAGTTGCCCTGGCTGTGTGTTTCGTGTCGTTGTCATGCTGGAAGACCCAGCCACGACCCATCTTCAATGCTCTTACTGAGGGAAGGAGGTTGTTGGCCAAGATCTCGCGATACATGGCCCCATCCATCCTCCCCTCAAGACGGTGCAGTCGTCCTGTCCCCTTTGCAGAAAAGCATCCCCAAAGAATGATGTTTCCACCTCCATGCTTCACGGTTGGGATGGTGTTCTTGGGGTTGTACTCATCCTTCTTCTTCCTCCAAACAAGGCGAGTGGAGTTTAGACCAAAAAGCTCTATTTTTGTCTCATCAGACCACATGACCTTCTCCCATTCCTCATCTGGATCATCCAGATGGTCATTGGCAAACTTCAGACGGGCCTGGACATGCACTGGCTTGAGCAGGGGGACCTTGCTTGCGCTGCAGGATTTTAATCCATGACGGCGCAGTGTGTTACTAATGGTTTTCTTTGAGACTGTGGTCCCAGCTCTCTTCAGGTCATTGACCAGGTCCTGCCATGTAGTTCTGGGCTGATCCCTCACCTTCCTCATGATCATTGATGCCCCACGAGGTGAGATCTTGCATGGTGCCCCAGACCAAGGGAGATTGACCGTCATCTTGAACTTCTTCCATTTTCTAATAATTGCGCCAACAGTTGTTGCCTTCTCACCAAGCTGCTTGCCTATTGTCCTGTAGCCCATCCCAGCCTTGTGCAGGTCTACAATTTTATCCCTGATGTCCTTACACAGCTCTCTGGTCTTGGCCATTGTGGAGAGGTTGGAGTCTGTTTGATTGAGTGTGTGGACAGGTGTCTTTTATACAGGTAACGAGTTCAAACAGGTGCAGTTAATACAGGTAATGAGTGGAGAACAGGAGGGCTTCTTAAAGAAAAACTAACAGGTCTGTGAGAGCCGGAATTCTTACTGGTTGGTAGGTGATCAAATACTTATGTCATGCAATAAAATGCAAATTAATTATTTAAAAATCATACAATGTGATTTTCTGGATTTTTGTTTTAGATTCCGTCTCTCACAGTTGAAGTGTACCTATGATAAAAATGACAGACCTCTACATGCTTTGTAAGTAAGAAAACCTGCAAAATCGGCCGTGTATCAAATACTTGTTCTCCCCACTGTATATTTTTTTTTTTACGAATGTTAGAATTTTTGACATTACTGAGTATTTTGTGTAGATTGTTGACAAAAAATGACATCCATTTTAATCCCATTTTGTAACACAACAACTTGTGGAAATAGTCAAGGCGTGTGAATACTTTCTGAAGGCACTGTATTGGGCCTTCTTTTGCTTGGATGACTGTAGTCAATCTAAGCCATAAATCTTAGCCTTTAGTTTCATCATCAATGTTTGCAGCTTTGAATCAATTATGTATTTTCGTTGGATACAATAGTTCAATTTAATCAAATCTTAATTGGTGCTAAACATTTTATATATTTCAAGAGCTACTGAGTAAAACCTCACTGAATAGCTAAAAGGTAAATCCCCAAGCCTTGTGGGAAAAAGAGTGAAAGAGAGAAAGAATAGATTTACTTAATTAGCCCTTAATTAGAAATCATTCCCTATATAGTGCACAATCTTGACCCTCTGGGACGGAGACAAAGATGCACAGTAACTTGTTGAAATAACTTGTTTTATTTGGTTATATGGTATAATTTAGGCTGCTGCAGACCAGTCCTAAGATAGTGCATATTGCTATACAGCAAGGCTACTACAGTATGTGAGTCAAACATGTCAGTTAAAGAGCGTTTTCCCAAAGTTAGTATGAGGTTTATAATATTCCTGTGGTGTCTTACTGTTACTTTACCAGTCTGTCAGCGGTACAGCCGCACAGCACGTCCAGACAGGGTGATTTGTTTTAACGAAGGGTTATTAAGTACATCGAGACAGACGGGCCTTTCTTTCTCTCTCCGCCCAATAAAAGAAGATCATATAAAAAGGACCTGCTGCTCTGTGTTATTAATAAAAAATAATAAAAACCAGAGGACAACTGGTCCAGAATGGCCCCCGATTCTCTATATAGTGTACTTCCCCATAGTGCTCTGGTCAGAAGTAGTGCACTATTTAGGGATTAGGGGGCCATTTGGGATCCAGATTTGGAGCCACTTTCCCTCCTTGCAGATGGGCCTAGCCTAGTGGCTCCCCAGACAGATGCACTAACATTCCTCCGTTCTTTATTTATAGTCTGAATTTCCTGTACACATTCCCACTTTATGGAGAAGCACGGCCTGTGTGTGTGTGTGTGTGTGTGTGTGAGTGTTTGGGATGACTGGTGGCAAGCTGGGGATGGGTGCTGGTGGTGTTATCGGACCCTGTAAAGTTAAAGACTCATGGAGGGAAGAATAGAGAGGAGTTACAAAGGACTGATTCACTGCTGAAGATGCACCCAGGTGTGTTGGGTTAGGGTTAGGCATCAGAGTGTAATGTGTGTGTCTGGGCGTGCGTGTGGGGGCCTGTGTAAATTGCAACCTCCGTACAGTAGATTAAACACCAAAATAGCCCCAGCAGTAAAGTCTGATCCCCTAAACAGGAAGCATGGTGAATGCACCACTTCCTCCCAACACATATACACACAGCTCCCAAGGCCCAGGAGTGGGCGTGTCATGAGGACAGACAAACCAAGGCCTGGGTTCCCACTTCCATAAACTCACGCGCGCACACACACACACACAAACACACGCACACAATAACATACATACACACCACAGGAGGTTGGTGGCACCTTAATTGGGGAGCGGTATTAGTGGAATGGTATATAACACATGGTTTCCAGGTGTTTGATGCCATTCCATTCGCTCCGCTCCATCCATTATTATGGGCCGTCCTCCCCTCAGCAGCCTCCACTGATACACACACACACTGGGACACAGAGGTACAGAGGCAGGTCAGGGCAGTTTAGCTGCTGTCTGCTGCACCTGCTCTCTGCTGTCTGTGTCCGAGTGGTTATGTGTGCTCTCTCTCTCTCTCTCTCTCTCTCTCTCTCTCTCTCTCTCTCTCTCTCTCTCTCTCTCTCTCTCTCTCTCTCTCTCTCTCTCTCTCTCTCTCTCTCTCTCTCTTCCACGACACCGATTTCATGCCTTTATTGCGCTCTCCTTTGTTAAGAGGACAGTAGACAGACAGACAGACAGACAGACAGACAGACAGACAGACACACACACACACACACACACACACACACACACACACACACACACACACACACACACACTTGCTGCCTCTATGTTCCAGAATACCAGATTTGTGTGGTTGAACTGGTCGGTCATGTTGTGGAGCATGTCTTCACAGTACACTGGTTCAGTCTACTGGACAGTGTGGAGCAGACCTGGGCTCAAATGGCATTTGAAATCTTTCAAATACTTTGAGCATTTGCACTAGATTGCCGGAAGTGTCAAATGGTCAGGGTTAATGGTATTGGGACTATGCTATTGGTCCGTTAAGCCTGGCAAGCTCAATCAAACAGAGTATTTTAAATGATTTCAAATAGTATCTGAACCCAGGTCTGGTGTGTAGGGAAATGCACCAAACAAACTCCTGTTGTTTGTATCTCCATCACTGGGCCTCAAAGCCTTTTGTCTTCTCTCTGTATGTTAATGAGGGAGCATTTAAATACACAGTGCATGGCAATAGACTGGGGCTTGTATTCATAAACTGTCTCAGAGTAGGAATGTTGATCAGTTTTGCATATTAGACTGTAATGAATGAACAGGGTGGCACCTGGTCCTAGATCAGCACTCCTACCATGAGACGCTTTTTGAAAACCACCCCCAGTCTATTGCAGAACACTGTGAATCTCATCAAAAAAGTATTATGAGTTTGTATCCACACTATCCATACCCAACAGCTTTTTCTGCTGTTTCTCAGATAAAGGAGACTGGTTTATTTATAATTTTTGTGTATTTTTATCTTATCTTTATTTAACTAGGCAAGTCAGTTAAGAACAAATTCTTATTTACAATGACGGCCTACCCCGGCCAAACCTAGACGACGCTGGGCCAATTGTGTGCCGCCTTATGGGACTCCCAATCACGGCCGGATGTGATGCAGCATGGATTCAAACCAGGGACTGTAGTGACGCCTCTTGCACTGAGATGCAGTGCCTTAGACCACTGCGCCACTCGGGAGCCCCATAGGGCTTGTTCATACATGTTCATGTTTCAGCAGTCACAGATGCATGGAGTAATTACTGGGAAATGTGTCTCTGGAAGTGGAAGTGTGTTCTGTTTCCACTGG
This sequence comes from Thymallus thymallus, assembly GCA_023634145.1. NCBI lineage: Eukaryota > Metazoa > Chordata > Actinopteri > Salmoniformes > Salmonidae > Thymallus > Thymallus thymallus. Next base: position 14,702,171 of record CM042417.1, read on the forward strand.
CCCAGTTAGAACAACAAAGAGCAGCTCAGTGAATGGACTCTGTCAGGACTGAAGGTCAGTAGCGTCTGAGAATGAAGCGTCCATTCATCTCATCAAATTAGATATACTATACCTCACCTGTGACCTGGGCTATAGCATTCCCCGTCACAGAGCACTCTATGGACAGTTTAAGCCAATAGAATAGTTCTGAACTAACACCTGTTTCCAGTAACAAACTTGGAAGTCCTCTAACCTGGAACAGAACTGATAGAGGCATTGATTTGATACAGTTTAAATTATTAGTTCCATTAGTTGTTTTAGTGCTGGGCTGAATCAAAACCCTGCACATCCTGACTGTCACTCCCTAGGACCAAGATTGGTGGTTAGCCTAGACCTATGAAACTGACCCTGGTCAAACCACGTTTCATTATTAGTTGGGATGCAACAAAGAGAAAGGAGAGTGGAGGGTGGGTGGGAAGCTAAAGGAATGGCCAGGCTCCAGAGTTCTGTGATTTCTATGGCGACAGAACGCGTTACCGTAAGAGCGCCAGGCCGTCTGAGACCTGCCTAGTTCCTGAACTAAATGCCAACAGGGCTTTGTGTGAATGGGCTGTTACACAACTCTGGCCCCTCAACTTCTCCTCTCTCCTCTACTAAGCAGAACTAGGGTTTAGAATGGACGACAAACTAGCTAGCTGACTCCCTGTGTTAAATCTTTATCTCTGCATCTCTATGGGAAAAGACACTGTGGTCCACTCTGGCACAACGCGTGGAATGAGTCCCAAATGGCACACTATTCTCTATGGGCCCTGGTCAAAAGTAGTGCACTATGTAGGGAATAGGTTGCCATTTGGGACGCAAATCCATTAGTTAGGTTGCTCCCTGACACCAACACATTTTCCCAGTAATGTGATGTAACAATAAGACAACAGGACCATGATGGAGAGGAATGTTTTTTCGGATTGGATACAAAGACCACAAGAGGGAGATTCTGGATGTATGGAGTGTGTTAATGTACTCTGTCTTTTGCGCGCGTGTTGTGTGTGTGTGTGTGTGTGTGTGTGTGTGTGTGTGTGTGTGAGAATGAAGGAAAAAGATAACTTTCACCATGTAACCACACACATTCAGTCAGTTTAGTGATGGGAACACTCTCCCTCCCACGCAGAGAGACGGAGTGCTAAATAGAAATGCCAGAACACAATAATGCAGCAAATAGTTTTAGAAAAAATACATGCAACCGCTCCCATGTTGCAGAAATTTGTCAAGTACAAAGCTACCGTCAACATTTGTTAGCACAATGTAGGTTAAAACCATTGGGGGAAGAGTGCAAAAGTACAGTAACTGCTTTATGTATTACATTGAGAACAGTGTTTTCTGGTCTCTGTGGATATCATAGTGGTTCAGATATAGTACAATATACTGTCTTCTATCAGAAAGTACTACCATTACAGCATCTCTATTAGGTACTGGATACAAAAACAATAATCCTTTTGTAATTTTTCACGGGAGCTCTGTTGACTTTTCTAGAATGTTGCCTATGGAAAGTACAGCATATCCCTGTTCTCTCTCAGCCCAAGCATACATCATTCGTCCCTGTTTGTCTCCTTAGTTCACCTTTACCTTATTGTAGCTCTTCGATGGAGCCCATGGCATATGCGTCCCAAATGACACCCTACATAGTGCACTACTTCTTACCAGAGGTCTTTGGGCACTGGTCAAAAGTAGTGCACTATATAGGGAATAGGGTGCCATTTGGGGTGTATACCCAAGGAACGGGTTCTGCTCAAACCCTAACCAGATGTGGTCTATTGGACTAAAGGAACATCCTTCAAACGGAACCTCAAGATAGACTCTTGTAAACAGTATCTCTGGAAGTCCCCTTACATCCTGGTATTTGAGTATTTATTGAGAACGTCTGTCCTTCTGAAAGTCCCTTGACTGCGGTCACGTAATCCTAGGCATGGGCTGAGTCCCATATAGCACCTTATTCCTTACATAGTGCTCCAAGTAGTGCATTATAAAGGGAATAGGTTGCCATTTGGGACACAGATGTTGAGTTCTCTCCCTGTCCCATAGAGGGGCCGTGATAACTGCTTTTGATATGGGCGGTGAGGCCGGTTTCTTTCCCAGACACAGTGGTTTCCTGCAGAAAGACATCCGCTCCTGGAGAACATTGTGTCTCCTTCTGGGAGTGGAGCGGCCATTGGTTAATGAGTATGAGGATGTTGAGTTCGAGACAGACAGTGGAGGATATGTGGACATGTGTTCCCTATCACTGGGCTGCATGTGTCTGATCTGAGTCCTTTGTGACTAGTGTGGCGCTAGGCTCGCTCAACCATTGTCTCTTGGTGTGGTTAACCCAAGCCCCAGGCCATTGTGTGTTAGTGATGCAGCTGAAGTGAAGAAGAAATTCAGCAACTCTGGGAGGACTGTTGAAGACTGTTAAAATTGATTTGTTAAAACCAACATGTTTCGGCCTGTAGCCTTCATCAGATTCTTCCCCCTTCAATTCATGCACCTTGGTTTGAGACATTCACTCTACCAAAACAGTACACAGTTAGTCACTCACCCTTTGTGATTACTTGAAACAGTCTAACCAGGTGTCTGGAAGTAGCAACTTCTTGGCTTCAACCTGCCGGTGTGCAAAAGTTGGTTAAACTTTGGATAGCCTATCTGTGGGGCTGGTTAGGGACTGTCAATAAATTGCACAATGTAAATGGGACAATATTTTCATGTTGCACAGCTTTTAGTTTTATCATTAAATACTACTACAATTTATAGTTGGTTTGAGTCAAAACAAATATTGTTTCATGTACATTGTGTAATTTACTGATGGTCCATAACTAGCCCCATAGAGATCTCCAAAGTTAAACCAAATTTACCACAATCAGTGTCTGTTCTGCACCCATGTGTTGGGCATTACGATCTAGTTGTTTGCTGCCAGCTGTGGGCATGTGGGCAGGATAAAAAAAAAAAACCAACCCAAGGAAAACTATTATGTACCCTAAATTCCTAACATCTTGCAAATGTCTGTTTTGGACGATGCTGACTTCATTACGAAATTGTCCTATTTATAATTTGTTGTACATTTTGACACTAGAATAAATGTTTTGCACTATCGATGTCACATAGGCTGTTTTAAACCAGAGAAGTTGGTTTTTCAATTCGATTCACTATTGTTTAACTGCATAGATCCGATTTGGAACTGCATTGTCTACTACTCAGCAAGTTTGAAGTTTTCTTCTGTATATTTAGAGGCTGTTTGATAAGCATTTGTAGTGCCAATGTTTTATGAATATCTCTCTCTCTACATAAGCCACCAGAAGCAGTGGATAAATTCTAATTAGAGTATACAGAATATGAAGTGAAAGAAGTATCCATTACAATTACAGACTTCTCAGAGAAACAAGGTTTCACGATTACACTCTCTGTCATACTTTGATGACGTGATCCACACTTAGATGTAAATTAGTTCTACCTTTCCTCACAAATAAACAGATCTAGGCTTTATAATTAGCCTAGACTGTCTCTTAAGTCGTACTTTGATGACATGGAACCTTGTCTTGAAGTAAATTAATGCTGCTTCTAGTCCCTGTCAAACTAATGCGATCGGCTGTAGACGACTCCTACGTTCATGTGTGTGTGGCTACAGATTAGACGCACACACGCATAAACACACACAAACAAATTACACTTGCTAATGAGATGCTAATGCTAGTCAACCTCTCCTCAGTGAGTCTACCAGACTACAGCTACAGAATGGTAATCAGCGTGGAGGAGCGCTTCCACAAAGAGACTGATTATTTAGTCAAGTCCTTTCCATCTCCATCCACATTCAATTATCCAGCCTGCATCCCAAATGACACCCTATTCCCTACATAGTGCACTACTTTTGACCAGAGCCTGGGTCAGAAATAGTGCACTATGTCGGGTATAAGATGCTATTTGGGACACAAGTTTCTTCTTTCTTCCTCATGTGGAGAGCAGAGCTGAGAGCAGAGCTGTTGTGCTGTGCTGTCTCTGAGTTGACTCGGCCATTTCAGTTGCTGAGGTGTTTAAAAGTCTAGGTCTCGCCTTAAAATCAATGTCATTTAATGTTTAGTGATTTGTTTGTTTAAGAGTGGCAAGGCCTGGTGTTTCCCATAGTTTGTTTCCCAGGTGGGACACAAAGACCCTTAAAAACACACAGGCAGTTTCCCGGACACACATTAAGTCTAGTCATCCTGGACTAAAAATAATTTCTAGTCATCCCCGACTGAAACCAGTTGAACTGAATAACATTTGATGGAGTGCCTCATCAGGACTATGTACAAACTAGACTCCATCCATCTGTCCACTAGACTAGCAGCTATAAAGTATGTCTGTGTTGATAGTGTCATCAACATTCCATTGGAGCAGTTCTAACAGGAAATGCTTTGGCTTTATATTGCCATTAAGTTTGTTTACACAAGTTGTTTACATGAGTTATATCTTTTTATCCAAATTACACCCTATTCCCTCCCTATATAATGCACTCCTTTTGACCAGGGCCCATAGGGTAGGGTAGTAGTGCACTATATAGGGAATAGAGTGCCATTTGGGACGTTCATTTAAGGCTCAGACACACCAATAGAATTTGCCGGCCGAAAGTACTTAGCACCTCAGAACAGAGTGGCGGTAGTAACTCTATAAACATTCGGTGTGATGTGTGTGGTCTTTTTAGGCTGTCTAGGCTGTCTGTGGTCCTCTAAACAACATATGCAAAACAAAGGAGATGGTGGTGGACTTTAGGACTGACTGCAGTCCCTATACAGGGGATGGATGGGGAAATAGTTGGGTCATACAAATTCCTGAGAGTCCATATAGACAACAGACTAGAATGGGCTGGTAACACCGGGGCTCTGTACAAAAAGGGACAGAGCCGACTCTACTTTCTGAGGAGGCTCAGGTCCTTCAACGTGTGCAGTAAACTACTGCATACTTTCTACCAGTCTGTGGTGCTGGCCAGTACCATCTTTTTTGCAGTGTTGTGCTGGGGTGCCAACATAAAGGCCGGTGATGCTTCTCGGGTAAATAAGGCTAGCTCTGTTCTGGGGATTAACCTTGACACTCTAGAGGAGGTGGTGGAGAGAAGGGTCCTGGCCAACCTCACCGGGGTGCCATGCCGTCGGCAACATAGACCTGGAACTGTTGGGGTGTTAGGACCTAGTTAGGCATACATCCATCCGTGAGTAACTCTCTGGTCTGTAATCACTCATTCACTCAGGACTTATTCACTCAGCACTCATTCATTCAGGACTGTATGTACATATTCATGTACAGTTGTTATATCATATCACGTGCAATATTGTAAGTCATTCTTGGACTGAACTTGCGTAGTCATTCACTCAGGACTGTATATCTATCTATCTATCTATCTATCTATCTATCTATCTATCTATCTATCTATCTATCTATCTATCTATCTATCTATCTATCTATCTATCTATCTATCTATCTATTCTATCTATTCTATCTATCTATTCTATCTATTCTATCTATTCTATCTATTCTATCTATTCTATCTATCTATCTATCTATCTATTCATTCTATCTATTCTATTTATTCATTCTATCTATCTATTCATTCTATCTATTCATTCTATTCATTCTATCTATTCATTCTATTCATTCTATCTATTCATTCTATTCATTCTATTCATTCTATTCATTCTATTCATTCTATTCATTCTATTCTATTTATTCTATTCTATTCATTCTATTCTATTTATTCTATTCTATTCATTCTATTCTATTTATTCTATTCTATTTATTCTATTTATTCATTCTATCTATCTATTCATTCTATCTATCTATTCATTCATTCATTCATTCTATCTATCTATCTATCTATCTATCTATTCATTCATTCATTCATTCATTCTATCTATCTATCTATCTATCTATTCATTCATTCATTCATTCATTCTATCTATATATCTATTCATTCTATCTATTCATTCTATCTATCTATCTATCTATCTATTCATTCTATCTATTCATTCTATCTATCTATTCATTCTATCTATTCATTCTATCTATTCATTCTATTCTATCTATCTATTCTATCTATCTATCTATTCATTCTATTCTATCTATCTATTCATTCTATTCTATCTATCTATTCTATCTATCTATTCATTCTATTCTATCTATCTATTCTATCTATCTATTCATTCATTCTATTCATTCATTCTATTCATTTCATTCATTCTATTCATTCTATTCATTCATTCTATTCATTCTATTCATTCTATTCATTCTATTTATTCTATTCATTCTATTTATTCTATTCATTCTATTTATTCTATTCATTCTATTTATTCATTCTATTTATTCATTCATTCTATCTATCTATTCATTCATTCATTCTATCTATCTATTCATTCATTCATTCTATCTATCTATCTATTCATTCTATCTATCTATTCATTCATTCTATCTATCTATTCATTCATTCTATCTATCTATTCATTCTATTCATTCATTCTATCTATTCTATCTGGCATTACAGGACCCTAAGGAGCAGTAACTTGTTGTCCAGTTAGACCGCATGCTAGACTCATGGACATAGTATTTTTACCTGTGTGAGAATATATTCTGTATCCCAAATAGTACCCTGTTCCCTGTTTTTGTGTGGTATAGTACTGGGTAGTGGTACAGTAGGTTCTGTGGTGTGGGTCATGAACCCCTTGACAGGCCGCCAGTCAGTAAGGGGATTAAGGGGGTTCGTGTCCTGTAGTTGTCTCTGTCTCCTCCTAGACCTGACCCTGCATGGGCTCCGACTTGACTAGGCTTATGTCCCAAATGGCACCCTATTTCCTACTACTTTTGACCTGGGCGCTGGTCAAAAGTAGTGCACTATAAAGGGAATAGGTTGCCATATGGGACGCTGCCTGGGTCTCCTCAATGCAGGGTTATCTCTCCGACACAGTCTCCTCTGTCCTGTCAACATGTCACTGTGGAGGGTGGGCTGTATGCCGACCCCCTGACTTTCTCCCCTTTGACCCCTCACTCACTACTCTCACTAGCAGGATCATCACTCCTTTGTTTATGGAACCTCTAGTCCGGTTGCCTGGCTGACACACAGACCCACATGGTCTGTTATTTTAACCAGGCAACTAGTGTGTACCCCATGGAGGTGTTTTGGAAGGCTGGACACATCATGACATTGTCCTGATTACCATTTAAAGTGTCTGAGTCCACATTCAGGGAATATGTGGCAGAATATTCTTAAAGCATAGGCTACATAGTGGAACATGGAATGGGTGTCTGTACAGCTGATGTAATGGCAGGGAATGTTTCTTGCCTCTTTCTGAGTTCACTTACTCATATTTGACAGCACAATATGAACGCTAGCGGAATGAGAAGCGTGAGTCATTCTTAATGTATAAACACACAATGGTGTTGGGTGGAGTTAAGATTTGAGAGTATGAAATGGTTTCATTTGAACTAAGAGATTTCTCTTTGAGATATGATTTGCTAGGATTTACTTTCGTCATTGTTCGCACCAGCTTTCGGGATGTGATTTGAGGGCATTATCGTCAATCTAATTGAGTGTGTCGTATCGTTGATGTGTTGGGTTTTCAACACTATGGAATCGTCTCAAATGCCACCCTGTTCCCTTTATAGTGCACTACCCATAAGGGAATAGGGTGTCATTTTGGACACAGTCTCTGAACAGAAGGCATACATCTGTTTTTTCTACTGGCTCTGTCTTGTTCTATATCTCCTTCCACTTGAAGTGTAGCCTACAGCCCAAGGCAGGCAGTGTTTCCCAAAAGCCTAAGTCTTCCTTGGTTGTGATTAAGACTTGGTTCTGGCTAGAGAACTTGTTTTTTATTAATTTGGAGGGCCTAAAAAAAGGCTTGCCTGGTACCCGTTGCGTGAAAATGGTTTAGGAACCAATATCTTAAGAGAGCTGGAGAAAGCCGGAGCCCTAACCATTCTCATCCATCTCAATTCACACTGAATAGCCTCCCCCACCTCCTCCCCCAGCCATCATGGTTGCGACGTCCTTTGAAAGTTCATGCACTGCATTTTTTGAAGTGAGCCCAGGTGTTTTTGTCATCCAGAGCAAAGATCAGCTTTCACACGGATCAGGTGTCCATTGTGATAGTTAGCAATTTACTCCAGCACTCTGCAGAGTGTTGCAGCTGTAAGCAGTACAAGAAGGCAAGGGGCCTCCGCTCCAATCTGTTCTCAACCTCGGCCTGTGTCCCAAATGGCACCTTATTCCCTTTATAGTGCACTACTTTTGACCTGAGCCCTGGTAAAAGTAGTGCACTATATAGGGAATAGGGTGCCATTTGGGACGCTGCCTTGGGCTGTTAAACTGGCAGCTCTAAGAAGAAACCATTGCGCACCAAATGTAATCTAATCTTGGAGGGAGTTCATAATAATATGTTAAAATGTTGCCTTTCTTCTTCTCTACTACTCAGGTGTTTCTCCACCGCCTCAACCAGTATGCAGCCACGAAGATCGACAAGAACATCACAGAGGAAACCGTTAAGGTGAGTCTTTATTAGTTTAGCCTAGTAATTGCATCATAATTACTTAATCTAGTAGTTACTTGATGACTGTGTAATCAAGATCTGTGTAAAAATGTGAGTGGAATGTCAGAAGAATGAGTCCTTTTAACTGCGTGGCTGAGTATAAACCTTGTGGTTATAACGTAATCCCACAAAAGGCCGGAAATTACAGCCGGAATCCAAATAAAACTCAACGTCTCTTGTTTGAGGGACTCTTTCAACCCAAAATAGACGTTTCTTCTGAATGAAGGAAAAAATAGCTACTAAGGTTTAGGCATATACAGGAAGCAGCTGTAAATATAATCTATTTATATCAATGATTCCGGCTGCGTGAGGGAGTGGGACAATAAAGGATGCGTCGGCACTATGTTGATGGTTTATATTAAGGATAATGATTTACAGCTTTGTCATTCACATTTTTTAAATTATTGAATTATTTCATATATGTTAGATATGATAAGGCCACACAGAGGGCCAGAGATAAATACAGACACCTGTGATAATATAAAGTACCAAAAAGGGCCACTAGATGTCTTGAAAGATTCTGGTAGTTTACCCTCCCTTTGCAACCCCAAGTGCACTATATAGGGAATATGATGCAATTTAGGGGCAGACTCCACTCTGTGGGCTTTGCTTATTCTGGAAGTTAAACATGCATTGGCGGAGGAGCGGTCTACGTGTTCCCGTGTCCTGTGTTTTGGAACACACTGTGAGAACACTGGGGGGGAGGGGAGGAGTCTGGCGGAACGGGGGAACAAGGTCAGACGGAGGTCAGGGTTCTAACAAACAGCTGTCCCGCTCCAATCCGACACAGAACCTTACTGTACTGGAACACTCCAGAGTGGAGAAGATACAGAACAGATACAGATATGATTCCATATACAGCTTAATGTAAGAATCAGTTACACGTTTAAAAGGTTGGTATCTTGGGCGTTGTATATTGTTGCTTCCACAGAGTGCATAGTCCTCTGCTCTGTTAAGTTAGGGCAGTCCACCACAGGCACTATAGCCGCCCCCCCCATCCACAATCAGACCATTATTTTGTCCTTAAGCATTGCCACATAAATGACATGAAAGCACAAAAAAACAATTCCCCATAAAGGCTAAATTCAGCGTTCCATATGACGGCACATATAAAATGTCTCTCCAATAAAATGTCTCTCTTTACAGTGTTTTCACAAATGCTAATTTCCTCTCTCAACTCTAGAATTATAAGATGAAGTCAAGTCTGGAACTATAATGCCTATTTCAAAGAAATTTCGAGCCCCAGACAAATGCGGTCTCTCTCTCTCTCTCTCTCTCTCTCTCTCTCTCTCTCTCTCTCTCTCTCTCTCTCTCTCTCTCTCTCTCTCTCTCTCTCTCGCTCTCTGTCTCGCTCTCTGTCTCGCTCTCTGTCTCGCTCTCTGTCTCTCTCTCTCTCTCGCTCTCTTTCTCTCACTCTCTGTTTCTCTGTCTCGCATGCTCTCTCTCTGTCTCTGTCTCCAACTAAGGACAAGGACACACTCCTTGTCCTTAGTTGGCCTAATGTTTCCATGTTTACTTGTGTTTTGTCAATGTTTTGTTATGTGTTACCCCCTCCAGATGTTAGTGTATTCTGTCCCCTGGTGTTACAGTTTATTCTGTCCCCCTCTAGGTGCTGTTCTCCAACCTGGAGGAAATCCTGTCTGTGCATCGTGACTTCCTGTCCATGGTAGAAGAGCTTCTGCAGCCAGACCCCCATGCTCACCACGAAGTGGGCCGCTGCTTCCTGCACTTTGTGAGTTTCACAGGTCTCCGTATCTCTCTGTCAATCCATGCTAGAAATGATGACAGAATAGTGCTTTCTAACCACAAATGTACCATGAAAGCATTCCCTGTGCTATGAGTTTCACATGCTTCCGTAGCTCACTCACTGACTAGAGCAGTGATTCTCGAACGGTGTGTTGTGTCTGATTCCATCTGCAGCTTAAGATGAGATCAGAAATATTGTCGAACACAATCTTATTTATCTGGGTCACGATACAATTGAAAATGTTTTCGATGAGTCACCGCTCAAACAAGTTAGAGAGTTCCTTGGGTGCAGGCATCTATTATAGCTGAGGTGAAGGAATTTCCAACCCCATTTTAACCAGGCCATTCTCTCAGTGTAGGCTAATCTCTCTGGCTGCGTCACCAGTGCACTACTGGTGACCAGGGCCCAAAGGAAATATTTGGAGCATACCTATTACCCATTGTTTCAGAGTAGGCTAATCTCTTTGTTAGTACAGGCCTGAGATGAAGATAAGATGAGATTTAACACGTTTCAGATGTACTATCTTCTGTGCAGGCCGTATACGGCTCTGATATAGCCCCCTGTCATACGTCAGATTTATCCTAGCTCTTTGATGCTGAGCTGAGCTGGGATATAGACCACTATATCATCTTAGGTTTCTGTAGGCCGTAAATCTAGAGTAGACTTCTCAAAGTTGATCCTCTCCTCAGTGGATTTCTATATTCTACTTAGGACCTATAACAGGTCTTCTTCAAAGTGACACCATGACAGGGATGGGACAAACTGTTTTTGCATTTATTTATACAGTGGGGAGAACAAGTATTTGATACACTGCCGATTTTGCAGGTTTTCCTACTTACAAATCATGTAGAGGTCTGTAATTTTTATCATAGGTACACTTCAACTGTGAGAGACGGAATCTAAAACAAAAATCCAGAAAATAACATTGTATGATTTTTAAATAATTAATTTGCATTTTATTGCATGACATAAGTATTTGATCACCTACCAACCAGTAAGAATTCCGGCTCTCACAGACCTGTTAGTTTTTCTTTAAGAAGCCCTCCTGTTCTCCACTCATTACCTGTATTAACTGCACCTGTTTGAACTCGTTACCTGTATAAAAGACACCTGTCCACACGCTCAATCAAACAGACTCCAACCTCTCCACAATGGCCAAGACCAGAGAGCTGTGTAAGGACATCAGGGATAAAATTGTAGACCTGCACAAGGCTGGGATGGGCTACAGGACAATAGGCAAGCAGCTTGGTGAGAAGGCAACAACTGTTGGCGCAATTATTAGAAAATGGAAGAAGTTCAAGATGACGGTCAATCTCCCTCGGTCTGGGGCACCATGCAAGATCTCACCTCGTGGGGCATCAATGATCATAAGGAAGGTGAGGGATCAGCCCAGAACTACACGGCAGGACCTGGTCAATGACCTGAAGAGAGCTGGGACCACAGTCTCAAAGAAAACCATTAGTTACACACTACGCCGTCATGGATTAAAATCCTGCAGCGCACACAAGGTCCCCCTGCTCAAGCCAGCGCATGTCCAGGCCCGTCTGAAGTTTGCCAATGACCATCTGGATAATCCAGAGGTGGAATGGGAGAAGGTCATTTTTTTTATTTTTATTTATTTCACCTTTATTTAACCAGGTAGGTCAGTTGAGAACAAGTTCTCATTTGCAACTGCGACCTGGCCAAGACAAAGCAAAGCAGTGCGACAAAAAAAACAACACAGAGTTACACATTAAACAAACAGTCAAAAACACAATAGAAAATCTATAAACAGAGTATGAGTCATGTGGTCTGATGAGACAAAAATAGAGCTTTTTGGTCTAAACTCCACTCACCGTGTTTGGAGGAAGAAGAAGGATGAGTATAACCCCAAGAACACCATCCCAACCGTGAAGCATGGAGGTGGAAACATCATTCTTTGGGGATGCTTTTCTGCAAAGGGGACAGGATGACTGCACCGTATTGAGGGGTGGATGGATGGGGCCATGTATCGCGAGATCTTGGCCAACAACCTCCTTCCCTCAGTAAGAGCATTGAAGATGGGTCGTGGCTGGGTCTTCCAGCATGACAACGACCCGAAACACACAGCCAGGGCAACTAAGGAGTGATTCCATAAGAAGCATCTCAAGGTCCTGGAGTGGCCTAGCCAGTCTCCAGACCTGAACCCAGTAGAAAATCTTCGGAGGGAGCTGAAAGTCCGTATTACTCAGCGACAGCCCCGAAACCTGAAGGATCTGGAGAAGGTCTGTATGGAGGAGTGGGCCAAAATCCCTGCTGCAGTGTGTGAAAACCTGGTCAAGAACTACAGGAAACGTACGATCTCTGTAATTGCAAACAAAGGTTTCTGTACCACATATTAAGTTCTGCTTTTCTGATGTATCAAATACTTATGTCATGCAATAAAATGCAAATTAATTACTTTAAAATCATACAATGTGATTTTCTGGATTTTTGTTTTAGATTCCGTCACTCACAGTTGAAGAGTACCTATGATACAAATTACAGACTTCTACATGCTTTGTAAGTGGGGAAACCTGCAAAATCAGCAGTGTATCAAATACTTGTTCTCCCCACTGTATATATATTTGTTTTACATTTGAGTCATTTAGTGCGACTTACAGGAGCAATTAGGGTTAATTGCCTTGCTCAATGGCACATCAACTGATTTTCTCACATTGTCGGCTCTGGGATTCAAACCAGCAACCTTTCTGTTACTGGCCCAACGCTCCAGCCGCTAGGCTACCTGCCGCCGCTATGACTTTGAATGACCCTGTGTACTCCAAATGGCACCCTATTCCCTATATAATGCACCACATTTGACCAGAGCTAGGTCAAAATAGATTGCCATTTCGCTCACATTACCATGGCTGATGATCTCATGTCTGACTACTGTGGTCTGTTCTCTCTCTGGAGCTCTGGAGCTATAATGCCTATTTCAAAGAAACCTTGTCTGTGAAAGTCACATTGTTTGGTGACTTCTCTCTCCCTTTGAGCCCCAGACAAATTCTCTCACTCACTCACTCACTCACTCACTCACTCACTCACTCACTCACTCACTCACTCACTCACTCACTCACTCACTCACTCACTCACTCACTCACTCACTCACTCACTCACTCACTCACTCACTCACTCACTCACTCACTCACTCACTCACTCACTCACTCACTTTCATCTCCTTCTCAGTGATTGAGGTATCTTGCTCTAGGACAGAGTTCCTATAAAGAAAGTAATTGTGAAATCTCTCTCTAATTCAGCTGACGGGAAAACCCTGATGGGATCTGAGTGGGAGTGGGTTATCATAGTGGAATCTCAGCTCTAATCGTTCCAATATGGAATAAGTTATGTTTAGAATATGTGAAAACTCCCTTTGATTTCAACATGCTCTGAACATACTGCTTGTCAAAGCTGGTTCTATCCTCACTATTGGTCGAATCCTTACTTGAAGTCTGCACTAGAGGTCTTCATGAGTCAAAAACGTTGGTCCCGTTCCGAAATGGACCTGGGGCTTTCCCACCCGGACCCGATATGCATCAAAAAATTGTTTTATATAGAGACCCGTTCCGAATGGACCCCTAAGGCAATTAAGGCAACCCGTTCCGTATAGACCTGGTCAGATCAGACCCTGTCCAATCCGGGTGAGGGAAGCAGTATAATATTTTTTTTTCTAAGCTAATGTATTAACCGGAGCTGATAAAGCGTGAGAGGGAGAGAGGTGCTGCTCTAGCAGGCGGGGAGGGGCTGTTCTGTGAGCGAGTGACAGGTTGAGCAGGAAGGAGGGACGGCGAGACGAGAGACAGCAAGCAACCAAGCCGACACGCACTATAGTAGACTAATAGCTGCCATAGTTAGGTTGTTTATCATCAAATATGATTACGTAATACCTGTCTTGACTGCATCAAACCAAGAGAAGCTAGGCTAACTGAGGCTGCAGTGCATGTACTTTCTCATCCTACAGTTACAAATAACAAAAACTCCATTCAGAATATTAAGTAGCCGCCTACCTGTTGTCTCTTGGTTGTTGTAGCCTATCCTTATCCTTTAACTTTTAATTCCATCATTTTTTATTCCCTCTTCCATATCTCCTATCTTTTGCCCCACACGGAGGAAGGCTCTATGATTGTAGCCTATTGCCATTTTGATGACTTATGATTGGTCAACAACAAGCTACATGCGCCACGTTCCGCTCTTGTGAAAAGCAAGTGCAGCAGCATAAATGATCAAATGTCTCTCTCTCTCTACTGCAGCAGTTCTGTATGAGTCATTCAGGACGAGTCAGTTAAAATGACACATACCTGAGAGCAGTGACAATCACATCAGATCCGACTCAGACCCGTGACATTATTTAGAATTTTGGATCCGGGTACAAGTATTCGGGTACAGGTGGATCCGTGATGACCTCTAGTCTGCATGTGATGTAAATCAGTTACATCAATGCATGATTTATGCCGTCGTTCTGAAGATGGGGAATAGGTTGCCGTAGGGCCATCAAACTCAACTCTGGACCTCTAATCCAGTTCCACTGCATTTTTTCATTGTTCCCCACTAATCAAGGACTGATTTAGACCTGGGACACCAGGTGTGTGCAATTAATTATCAGGTAGAACAGAAACCTCCAGGCTCCGGACCTCGTAGGGTAAGAGGACCCCTGCCATAGGGCATCTATTGATGTGCATTGATCTGAAGTTAGGATGTGCCCTCCATTCATTTTGGTTCAGTATGAGAACCCATAGAGGTTTGATCTGAGTGGCTGTAGACTGTACTGCTTCGTAGTAGGCCATGTCTCTGTGGAGTATCCCTTAGAGAGTAGGCCTGGGGTGTGAAGAGCATGGGAAGAGGGGTTTGTCACAACACATATGTGGCTTCAACACAGATGACAGGATAGGGCGACATGTCCTCTCTCGCTCCCTCTCTCTCACTCCCTTTCGCTCCCCCTCTCTCTCCCTCTATCTTCTCTCTCCAGAGGAGTGGTTTCCAGATCTATGATGAGTACTGTGGGAACCATGAGAAGGCTCAGAGATTGCTGCTGGAACTCAACAAGATCAGGACTGTCAGAACATGCTTACTGGTGAGGAACCAAGTTTGTGTGTGTGTTTTCCCTCAATGTGTGCTGTTTAAGGTGGTTCTCCATGCTATACACATATCCCTCCGGGCTTTATGGGTAATGTAATGCTCCTCCTTCTCACCCCTCCTTCACAACCGTGTCACTCCATCCATTCACTCCTGTTTTAGGAGCTCTATAAAAAGAGAGAGCCTTGAAACCCTTGGACCTACAGCAGTGTCCTCCTTTGGGAAGATACTCTATTTAAGCAATAAGGCACGAGGGGGTGTGGTATATGGCCAATATACCACGGCTAAGGGCTGTTCTTATGCACGACGCATTGCGGAGTGCCTGGATACAGCCATTAGCCGTGGTATATTGGCCATATACCACAAACCCCCGAAGTGCCTTTTTGCTATTATAAACTGGTTACTAAGTAAAAACAAATGTTTTGTCATACCCATGGTCTCATATACCACGGCTGTCAGCCAATCAGCTTTCAGGGCTGGAACCACCCAGTTTATAAGTAAAAATAAAACACATTA
>CM042417.1:14720555-14765555 GCA_023634145.1 Thymallus thymallus
TCTGTTCTCAAAAAAGCCAAAAGGGGTTAGCCTTTGAATATCTATCCTGACCAGGCTTTTCAGATTTGCCTATGCTGCTCTCTGATCTGTGCGTGGGTGCGTGCATGTCTTTGTGCGTTCGTGTGTGTGTGTGTAGGAGCTGCTAAAGAGGACTCCTAAGAAACACAATGACTACTCCCTGGTGCTGGAGTCTCTGCAGGTCATGAAGGCTGTCTGTTCCTCCATCAACGAGGCCAAGAGACAGATGGAGAAACTAGAGGTGCTGGAGGAGTGGCAGTCACACATCGAGGGATGGGAGGTAGGTTCACATGTACACCACAAAACAATATAGTACACCATATACAGGTATATAATATACACCATTTAGTAGACGCCTTTATCCAAAGTTTGGGTGGTCCAGGAATCGAACCCACTGTCCTGGTGTTGCAAGAGCCATGCTCTCCCAACTGAGCTACAGAGGACCACCAGTAGTATACCATATCATGATATATTAACCATGTAGAGGGATGGGACGTGAGAAATTATCATCTCAAACATTATCTTAATCATTATTAAACATTATCCCCATCATACTGTGTTATACTGGAAAAACTGAAGGTCCTAGAGAGTTACAGTCCTACATTGAGAGCTGGGAGGTGGCAGTTGTGGAAAAAGTACCCAATTGTCATACTTGAGTAAAAGTAAAGATACCTTAGGCCGGACAAAGTTGAATTACTGTTTAATGGATGCGCCTCACTTTTCACCACACCCCGAAAATAAATAAATGCGGCTCTTTGTTAATAATGCACTGTTCGATCTCCCTTGAGGCTTTCCCAAGTTGATGCCCAAGAGACCAAACAGCCTCAGATCACGCGCTCAGATCATGTTCGAGCCTCGAATTGGACAGTGAAACACACGCTCGCACCTGCAGGCGACGTGCAAATATTTCATTTCTCTCTCATGCCGTCATGACTGAAGCCAGCGCAAATTTCTACTATTTATGTGTCCAGGTTAAACGTGGGACGTCCCTCATTATAAACAAACAGTCGGTTAAATTCATGGTTATTGCATTTTCAGTGCAATAATTAGAAGTGATTAATAGACGAAACGACAATGTCATTGAACCAGAGATCAAGGCATTCATCAGCAAAGATGCAGTGCAAGTTGATAGTATTTTGGGCGACCAAATTGAAGTCAATATGATTGATGAAATCGAAGTGTGTCAGCTGTATGGTGATTTGCGATTCTTAACTTACATTTTAGTAGTAGGCCAACCGATAACACCACGGCGGAATGCCTTTGAAGTGATGATGGGCCGCCGAGAACCGCTAGCATGTCCAGCAAAGTACATCGCCAGTGGCACACACAGACTCTATGTACTCTATGGCTGGATTTATGTATTTTTTCCAATGCTACGTTAATTTGGCAGATCTAACTTGATTGACCCTCTTTCTACAAGGCCTAGTCTATGAGAGGCCTGATCATATTTGTATGAATATTCTGGTAACTCATTATTATGCATCAAAATGTTAATTTCATTACAATTATTTATTGTCAATCATTCTTGTTAGGCTACACAATTAAGTAGATTAATGAACTGATAATACATTCATACATTACTTTTTTTTCAATCATTTTTAAATATGATAAAATATTGCATTCTATTATACATCCTTTGTGAATAATGTTCATTAATGTTCATGTGTATTAATAATAATAATATGAAAATCAGGCAGGTAGCCTAGTGGTCAGAGCGTTGGGCCACTAACCGAAAGGTTGCAGGAACGAGTCCCCGAGCCGACAAGGTGAAAACCTGTCAATGTGTCCTTGAGCAAGGCACTTAACCCTAATTTGCTCCAGGAGTGCCGTACTGCTGAGCGATTAACCAACATTTTGGTTATTTTTCCTTTTTTAAACCCTATATTTATTTGTATTTATTTTTAATCCCAGCCCCCATCCCCGCTTGCTCGCCTCACTTTTCTGGGGGAAAAATCCATTAACCAGTGAATCAATTTTGTCTGGCCTTAAAAGAAAATGCAAGTCACCCCAGTAAAATACTACTTGAGTAAAAGTCTAAAAGTATTTGTTTTGAAATATACTTAAGTATCAAAAGTAAAAGAACGAATAATTTAACATTTCTTATATTAAGCAAAGCAGAAGGCACAATTTTCTTTCTTTTAAAAAAATGTACGGATAGCCAGGGGCACACTCCAACACTCAGACATCATTTACAAACAGAGCATGTGTGCTGTTCTCTTGGTAAGTGTGTGAATTGGACCATTTTTGGTGTGAATTTCTGTCTCGCTAAGCATTTAAAATGTAACTAGTACTTTTGGGTGTCAGGGAAAATGTATGTAGTAAAATGTACATTATTTTATTTATTAATGTACTGAAGTAAAAGTTGTGAAAAATAATAAATAGTAAAGTAAAGTACAGATACCCCCAAAAACGACTTAAGTAGTACTTCAAAGTATTGTTACTTAAGTACTTTACACCACTGGGATGTGGGTTAGACACCGGTAAATACAGCCCTTACGATATAGTTTATAGTACATTGGGACGTGTGTACCGTTATAATGACAGTTGATTACTTGGTAAAACATTCTGCATTATAAGAAGCTATTCTTGCAGTACCATTTTATGTAGTCTCTCATTTACTCAGGTTACTGCCTCCTGTAACTCATCCCTCTCCTACCTAAAGCTGTGACTAACAGAGCCCCACTTAGCCCAGTAGCAGCCATTTATGAAGAATGATGGGTAGCTTGAATTTGGAAAACTACTGCAGGCCAGGGCCTAGTGATTGTGAAGTAAATTCCCTGCCAAACAATGTTTTGTTCACACATACAGTACATATCCAAATAGTTTCTGCCTGTTAAATCCTCTCTCTTTAAGGTGACTACTCCAGTCATCATCAGCATCATAGCAGTACTTTGATTTTAAAGTAGGAGTGTTCTTTTTCACAGCCGGCTTCAGTTAGTCTGAAAGGGGATGTGGGCATCGGTGGGATCTTAATGGTGCTGATTGTATGTCAGGGGCCTGGGGCCTGGGGCCTGGGGCCTGGGGCCTGGGGCCTGGAGCCTGGAGCCTGGGGCCAGGTATGATAAAGATGGCTGTGGTTTTGATCAGGTATGATAAAGATGGCTGTGGTTTTGATCAGTTATGATAAAGATGGCTGTGGTTTTCCAGCTCTGTCCAGAGAGGTCAGCTCTGTGCCTCCTGTGTTGTTTTACGGGACTTGTTGACAACAGAGTGTGTTGTTAGAGTATAAACTGTGCATGCAGGCCTGCCAGGCTTTCTGGGTAACATCCCAAAAGGCACCCTATTCCCTATATAGTGCACTACTTTTGACCAAGGCTCACAGGGATTCCAATTGGGCTCTGGTCAAAAGTAGTGTGCTATGTAGAGGATAGGGTGCCATTTGGGACCCATCCCTGGCGCACAACAAAACACACCACAGAACCAGAAACAGTTGGATAATCTTTTATGAGGAAAATGTAACTGGAATGTCTTCTTATAAAAGACAGACACAGCCTGAAATAAAATGATCGTGACGGATGCAGACACATTTTGACACTGGTTTAATCTTTCTGCCCTGCTAAACCCATTTAGCAGGAGAGGGACATTCTAAACATTTACGTTTGCCGCTGGGCTAACTTTGTCATACAAACCTCTATATGAGTCCCAAATGGTACACTGTTATCGTATATAGTGCACTATTCTTTTTACCAGTAATGCACTATATAGAGAATAAGGTGCCATTTGGGTTACACTCTTTCTGAAGGACTGAAAGGAAGTGAACTTGATGAGACTCAAACTGTTTGTTGGATATGGTGTTCCAACCCAGGGACAATCTCTTCTTCTGTCTTTAACACCAACAGATGTTTTATTAAGCACAGACTGACCTCTTGGAATAGAACCCAAGTGTTTGGTTTAGCCTTTAGAGGTTCTGGTTCGTCAATGGCTATTTGTCAGAGTGTTAGTGCAAATTGGGAAAATAGCAGCTGAAACACACATACACACACACAAAGAAACTAAGAAGTGTAATATGTTTCAGGAAAAGGGTGGAGTAGCGTGACATTTGCACGCCATGGTCTTAGAGAGCACAAGCTGTTCTGTGGTTTCCTCAATAGCTTTTATTAATTATAAACATTAGGTAATTCTGGAGCATGTCACTACTCTACACGCCAGACACTGTTCTCTATTAGACGGGCCTAAGAGAGAAGAACTGGAAAGCAGAGATGGAGACAGAGCGAAAGAGAGAGAGAGAGAGGGGAGCAGATTGAGAAAGAGAGGGAGCGGGTGGAAATAGAGAGAGACCAAAGGCTGAAGGAGAACAGAGAGAAGGAGAGAAATGTCCAGGGAGAGACTGTTGGTGTCTTGCGTTACTATGTGTGGGTGTTTGAAGAATGAACAGAAAGGATGGAGGGAGGAGGCAAGAGGCGAGCCGAGGGCCTCAGTCAGTTTTTCCTCTGTAGCTTCCAGGTCGCGGCTGATAGCTCGTTAGTGTAGAACCTTCTCCACATCTGTGTGCCCTCGGGTCACCATGGCAGCCAGGTTCACCGCCCTGTTGTTGGAGAGACAGTTAATCTGCGTCCCAAATGGCACCCTACTCCCTATGTAGTGCAGGCCCATAGGGATTCCCAGAGGGCTCTGGTCAAAAGTAGTGCACTATATAGAGATAGGGTGCCATCTGGGACGCAGACAGGACAGGGCGAGGGACCACAATGGTCACCAGAGCGAAGGTTGCCAGCGGTTGCCACAACGATGATTGCCCATTGGTCAAGGCTTCTATGTCTGTTCTGTGTCACCCGGTGTCTTAGTTTGGAAGTGGTAAAAGTTTTATCCAAAACCCAAAAACTGAAACTACAAAGATACAGGCTCACCAGGAGGCCAATAGTGAGTTTAAAACAGTTACAGAGTTTAATGGCTGTGATAGGAGAAAACTGAGGATGGATCAACAACATTGTAGTTACTCCACAATACTAACCTAAATGACTTGAGTGAAAAGAAAGAAGCCTGTACAGAATACATAATTTTCAAAATATGCATCCTGTTTTCAACAAAGCACTAAAGTAGTACTGCAAAAAATGTGGCAAAGCAATTAACTTTGTCTTGAATACAAAGTGTTATTTTTGGGGCAAATCCAATACAACACATTATTGAGTACCACTCTCCGTATGTTCAAGCTTAGTGGTGGCTGCTTCATGTTATGAGTATGCTATTAATCGTTCGGGACTGGGGAGTTTTCAAGATAAAAATAAATGGAATGGAGCTAAGCACAGGCGATATCCTATAAGATTCCTGATAACATTTTTTCACTTTGTCATTATGGGTTTTTTTGTGCAGATGTGTGAGGAATTTTTTTTAATTTCTTTTGAATTCAGGCTGTAACACGACAAAATGTGAGTCAAGGGGTATGAATATTTTCTGAAGGCAATGTATGCTGCTTCTCTGTCTTTCTTTCTCTCTCTCTTTCTGATTGCAGAAGATACTTTTCAGTTGAATGCATTCAGTTGTACAACTGACTAGTATCCCCCCTTTTCCCTCACTTTATCTTCTTTTATTATGTCTGGTACTCCTCTGACAGTTAAAAGAGGGGGATGAGAGTTAGATGAAACAGACCGTAGACTGTGGAGTGTTGTTTAGGCTTCAGGCCACACTACTCACTCAATAGCCTCTCTATGGAACAGCTGTGGGCTGGAGAGAGTGAAGAGGGGAGGAGAGGAGAGGAGGAAAGAGAGAGAGAAGACAGGAAAAGGGAGAG
The DNA here is from genome assembly GCA_023634145.1 of Thymallus thymallus. Lineage (NCBI taxonomy): Eukaryota > Metazoa > Chordata > Actinopteri > Salmoniformes > Salmonidae > Thymallus > Thymallus thymallus. Next base: position 14,726,299 of record CM042417.1, read on the forward strand.
AGGTGTATAGTGAGACGAAAGAGAGAGAAATAGACAAAGAGGGTGGAACACTAAACAGGGTATAGGGGCCATTTTGAAAGCAGACCTGGAGTGTTGTCTCACAGGAAGTGTCTGTTCCATTGGACAGGAAGTTGAGGATTAGTGTGTAGTAGAGTAGAGTAGAGAGAGAGAGAGAGAGAGAGAGAGAGAGACTCTCAGCAGGAGGAAATGTTTAGCATATTTTGGCCTTCCGGGAGTTATATTTAGATCTGACAGACAGGGTCGATCAAACGCAACATATACATTCCCAACATAGTTGACAAGTTAAGGAGAAGAGCTGTGGCGTTTATCCCACCCTATCCCCTACATAGTGCACGACTACTGCTATGGGCTCTGGTCAAAAGTAGTGCACTATATAGAGAATAGGGTGCCATTTGGGACGTAGTCACAGATCCACATGATGTGACACGATAGGATGTTATTATATAGTAGTAACAGCTCTATTCTTTGAAGTCCCCAATTAATCTAATACTGAGGTGTGCTGTGAATTAAACTCACTACCCAAGGAGCAACTGTGTACTGCATGCATACACTGTTAGGCATGGTGGCTACACAGCAAACCCTCCAGATGAACACAATCCTGCGCACAATCAACCATTCACTGACAACGACCAACGGAACGGTTGAATCCCCGGCCTGGTCTAGTAGCTAAGTCTACACAGTATCTACACCACTATGTGTCTCTTCCCAGGGTTCCAATATAACAGACACGTGTACAGAGATGTTGATGCATGGAGTCCTGCTGAAGATCTCAGCTGGTAACATCCAGGAACGAATCTTCTTCCTCTTTGACAACCTGCTGGTTTACTGCAAGAAGAAAAACAGGTGTGACCGGACTGCCACCCTTCTCTCTCTGACAACTTTGTTTCCCCTTACCATAGACAGATACTTCAAGCAGCACCAGCTACTTTCTATCAATCTCCACTGTGTGTTGTTTCATTAGCCAGAAGGGCACTGTATAGTTCGCTAGCCCAGGTATATACCTGTTTCTATGTGTTGCCTTGCCTTGTATGACGAAACAATGTTAAGTTGGCTTGAATGTTGTTCCCAGGCGTTTAAAAAACAGCAAGGCGGCTACAGAGGGACCTCGTTACCTGTTCAGAGGACGAATCAACACAGAGGTGATGGAGGTGGAGAACGTAGATGATGGAACAGGTGAGTTCTACTCGTAACAGGTCACTCGGTGTGTGTCTCAAATGGCACCCTATTCCCTAAATAGTGTACTACTTTTTAAACAGAGCCATTTGAGACGCATCCCTTATCCTCTTTAGCAACCCAACTACCATCCAGTGCTCGGGAGGAAACTCTGAGCTAACAACAAAAGGCACCTTTATTGCAGTATTTCTCCTCTCAAAAGTGGATTTGTTATATCCATGTACTGCTGACAATCTGTATTTCTTCATGTAGACAATCAATTAACTTTTTGTGCGGCAACACACAGCCCCCGTCCCCGCAGGAGGTCTTTTACCCTTTTGGTAAGCCGTCATTGTAAATAAGAATTTGTCTAGTTAAATAAAGATTAAATAAAAAAATAAAAAACAACGTCGGTTCAATTATTTGAATTCCATTTTGTTTGTTTCTTTTTCCTGTGAGCTCAATGCGCACATTGCACAGTTTCTCTTGAGATAAATCAGATCCACTCTGAACTGTGCGATGTAGTATGGAGTTGTAGTTTCCAACAGGCCAATATTCTACATAGTTAGTGTTTCTTTTACGCCTGCTACGGAAGACAAAGACGAATGCATGATCATGAGGTGATATAGAGAGCAGCTGTTGCTTCATGAGGTATCTCTACCTGAAAAGAATACATGATCTAAGTGATTCATAGTTGGGATTCAGCAGTCATAAAAGTATGCCTTATTTACTTAGAATAACTACTAAAATAGTGATTTTGTCAGACAGCATAGGCAGCAGCTCTATAGAGATGAGATGATTACTTGGAATTAAATAAAGTCATAAAATAAATGTAATATACCCAACAACTAAAATATTTTTGTAAAGTAATGTGAATGAATGAGGGTTAATAAGTGATGAGCAGTAGTGATCAGTCACTACCATCAAGGGACTTTTATTAATTGTTTTATTCTGTGTTGTTACAGCATTCAACCCACATAATGCATAGTGCATTTGATGTAAAAAAATAAAATAAATCTCCATCGAAAACCGTGATTATTTTTGTAATAATCTAACCGAACCGACCTCAAAAAACACTAATCGCTCAGCACCAGCAGACAGTCTTAGCCTTCTCTCTAAACGTATCCCTCCATTGCTCTGTCACTAGTTGGGTGGTGGTGGGTGGGTCTTTTTTCTTACAGCCTTGACAGCTGAAGGTTATACAAATGCTTCAAGTCATGGTGACAATTTTCTGCACACACACACACACACACACACACACACACACACACACACACACACACACACACACACACACACACACACACACACACACACACACACACACACACACACACACACACACACACACACACACAGAGTTAACTCTAGCTGTGTGTGTGTTGGTCCAGTACAGCCACTCATTATCAGTTATATTTGGAGAAGCAATAATTGGGTGTTTTTGGGAGATGGATGGGATCTCGCTCATTCTTGCTAAAAGGCCTAGCAGTCAACAAGCATAAACTACTGCCAAACTGTGCAAAGAAAATCGTCATGAATCCTTCAAGTAGTCAACGGAACAAAGGAAGCTGATTTTATTGACATTCCAGAAGGGAAGTACTCTGGTATTGAGCTAATGTTTCATTGGATGATAGATTGGCTCGGTTTCATGTGGTCCAGCTCATTTAGCTCTGGACCCCAGCAGCTCTCTACCAGCCTACCAGGGCTCTGCTCTGCTCTGTTTACACCTAAAGTATATCCATTCTGTAATGGATAAAGATGCTGAGCGATGTATAGTCCTATTTCAAACAAACAGGCTAGAAGAAATCCCCAAACTCATATAAGACACCAGAGGGCCACAACAGAAGGGAATCGACCATTAAGTTGAGAGATCTTGGTATAGGAGGAGCGAAGGTCTGAGGCTGCGTCCCTAATGACACCCTATTCCCTATGTAGGGGCCAATAGAAGGGGCCATAATATAAGGAATAGGGTACCAGCTCTGGTCAATAATAGTGCACTATGTGGGAATAGGGTATCATTTGGGACTGATACTAAGTGTGTTGTGTTTGTGTGTCTCTTGGTTTGCAGCGGATTACCACAGCAGCGGGAACATAGTGAACAACGGCTGGAAGATCCACAACACAGCCAAGAACAAGTGGTTTGTGTGCATGGCCAAGACTCCAGAGGAGAAACAGGAGTGGCTGGAGGCTATCCTCAAAGAGAGGGAGAGGAGGAAAAGTTAGTAGTCATTTAGTATCTGATACTGATGGTGTAGAGTCCTGAGTGTGTGAGAACCATAATACAACCAAAACGTCATAGGGTGCCATTTGGGAAACCTTTGTGGAAGTCAGTATATCCTCCTATTTAAGATACTAGTTGTGGCAGCCACAATAACTAGACTTATAGGTAGAATGAATAGAACTGAACTCTTTTCCTAACACAAGATGTTTTCTGTTGAGTCTATTTCTATCCTCTTGCTCCTCCTCCCCTTCCCCTCTCTTCCAGCTCCTCCTCCTGCTGCTCCTCTTCCTCCTCCTCCTACTCCTCCTCTTCCTCCTGCTCTCCCTCCTCCTCCACCTGCTTTCCCTCCTCCTCCACCTGCTCTCCCGGGGGATCAATAAAGTATCTATCTATCTATCTATCTATCTATCTATCTATCTATCTATCTATCTATCTATCTATCTATCTATCTATCTATCTATCTATCTATCTATCTATCTATCTATCTATCTATCTATCTATCTATCTATCTATCTATCTATCTTCCTCCTCCTCCTCCTCCTCCTCCTCCTCCTCCTCCTCCTCCTCCTCCTCCTCCTCCTCCTCCTCCTCCTCCTCCTCCTCCTCCTCCTCCTCCTCCTCCTCCTTCTCTCCCTCCTCCTCCAACTGCTCTCCCTCCTCCACCTGCTCTCCCTCCTCATCCTCCTCCTCTTCCTCCTCCTCCTCCTCCTCCTCCTCCTCCTCCTCCTCCTCCTCCTCCTCCACCTGCTCTTCCTCCTCCTCCTCCTCCTCCCCCTCCTCCTCCTCCACCTGCTCTCCCTCCTCCTCCTCCTGCTCTCCCTCCTCTTCCTCCTGCTCTCCCTCCTCTTCCTCCTGCTCTCCCTCTTCCTCCTTCTTCTCCACCTGCTTTCCCTCCTCTTCCTCCTGCTCTCCCTCCTCCTCTTCCTCCTGCTTCTCCTCCTGTTGTGTTTCAGCACCAGGGTATGACATGCGTAACTACTTTAATGTGATAAGACAAATTAGATGAGATGGATTGATAGAGACAGTATACTCTTTCTATATCAGGATGCATATACAGGTGTGGTCCAATATATTGGCACCCTGGCACTTTGCAATGGAGCAGAATTTTCTTTGGTCCTGTGCCGTTATAAATCAAACAGTTGTTTTTAAATTTCAACTTATTTTAGAAGAAATTGTGAATCATGAAAGGGAGCTAGTATATTTGACCGCATCTGTACCAATGGGAGACATTACTCCTTTGGCTTGAATGTTTACTGTCGCCTCCTATCTCTCTCTCTCTCTTTCCTAGCGTTGAGGCTGGGGATGGAGCAGGACACCTGGGTGATGGTTTCAGAGAAAGGAGAGAAGCTCTATCACCTGATGACTAAGCAGGGACATCTCGTCAAGGACAGGAAACGCAAGCTCACCACATTCCCCAAGTGCTTTCTGGGAAGGTAGGCTGATCTGTCTATCTCTCTCATGCAGGTGTCAATAGTGGGTGTCTCTCTCACTCTCTCCCTCTCTCCCTCTCTCTCTCTCTCTCTCTCTCTCTCTCTCTTTCTCTCTCTCTCTCTCTCTCTCTCTCTCCCATAATCTTCTGTTATCCTGACCATTGAAGATTGGCCTGTTGAGTGTTTTGATGATGATGCGTTTCCTGTAAAGAACAGCGTTTTATGTCTCGAAAATAATCATTTTTACGTTGGACGTCCCAAAGTCTGGTGTCCAAAAGTTCTACAGCTGCACCATCGAGAGCATCCTGACCGGTTGCATCACCGCCTGGTATGGCAACTGCTCGGTATCCGACCGCAAGGCGCTACAGAGGGTAGTGTCTACGGCCCATTACATCACTGGGGCCAAGCTTCCTGCCATCTAGGACCTATATACTAGGCGGTGTCAGATGACGGCCCAAACAATTGTCAAAGACTCCAGTCACCCAAGTCATAGACTGTTCTCTCTGCTACCGCATGGCAAGCGGTACCGGAGCACCAAGTCTAGGTCCAAATGGCTCCTTAACAGCTTCTACCCCCAAGCCATAAGACTGCTGAACAATTAATCAAATGGCCACCCGGACTATTTACATTGGTCTCTGGTCACATGTAGTGCACTATGTAGGGAATAGGATACCATTTGGGACGAAGGCTCAGAGCCTAGCAGGATTACTGTTAGTCTCTGCACAGAACTATGTGTGTGTATGTATGTGTGTGTGTGTACGCACACGCGTGTTTGTGTGACCAGACAGTGTGTTAGTGGTCTCATATCAAATGGTTACTCTCTCATAACACCTGCCATGTTGAGTTAAGGTTACAGTCTAAACATTTCTGTGTTATCCACTTTCTGTTGATAGGAAATAACTTGATAAAGGCTATGTCCCATGTAGCACCTGTGGGCCCTGGTCAAAAGTAGTGCACTATATAGGGAATAGGATGCCATCTTCCCCCAAACTTCTCTTTTAGCGATACTGAATTATGTAGGATGTTTTCCATTCCGTTCCTTTTTCAGACAGGATTCACCAATGTAGCTTTAATCACTACTAACATGGATGCTCTACCGAAACGTTGTCAACAATGTCTCTCTTTAATCCTTACTAAAGTGATGCCCTAAAAAAATCTTGTCTCATTTCATTGATTACAAACATTTAATGGATATTTCCAACTTTGATCATGGGTAGCCAGACCATTAAGAGACATACATTGACACTATTTGGTGACTCTAGACTACCTTATTGATCAACCAGACAGTTTGTGACTGGACTGAACATAGAGTAGCATGACTATATACAAAGTAACAGTTAACAAGGGCTGTATAAACTACAAGACTTTGTCTTTGTGAAAGCTCTGTGCTTCATCAACCACTTCTAGACATTCAATAGACCTGTTCTGGGTATATACTGCCATTCTAGACAGTATATAAAACACAATTGGCTAATACATGCTGTAAGAAAAACAGACATCGAATGAGTCCCAAATGGCACCCTATTCCCTATGTAGTGCCCTACATTTGACCAGGGTCCACGGAGATGGTCAAAAGTAGTGTTCTATATACAGTTGAAGTCGGAGGTTTACATACACCTTAGCCAAATACATTTAAGCTCAGTTTTTCACAATTCCTGACATTTAATCCTAGTAAAAATTCCCTGTTTAGGTCAGTTAGGATCACCACTATTTTAAGAATGTGAAATGTCAGAATAATAGTAGAGAGAATGATTTATTTCAGCTTTTATTTCTTTCATCACATTCCCAGTGGGTCAGAAGTTTACATACACTCAATTAGTATTTGGTAGCATTGCCTTTAAATTGTTTAACTTGGGTTCAACGTTTCGGGTAGCCTTCCACAAGCTTCCCACAATAATTTGGGTGAATTTTGTCCCATTCCTCCTGACAGAACTGGTGTAACTGAGTCAGGTTTGTAGGCCTTGCTCGCACACGCTTTTTCAATTCTGTTTAAAGGCACAGTCAACTTAGTGTATGTCAACTTCTGACCCACTGGAATTGTGATTTAGTGAATTATAAGTGAAATAATCTGTCTGTAAACAATTGTTGGAAGAATGACTTGTGTCATGCACAAAGTAGATGTCCTAACCGACTTGCCAAAACTATAGTTTGTTAACATGAAATCTGTGGAGTGGTTGAAAAATGAGTTTGAATGACTTCAACATAAGTGTATGTAAACGTCCGACTTCAACTGTAGGGAATGGGTGCCATTTTGGACTCAGCCTTCAGCTTCAATCAGACAGCCGTCAGTCACAGCTAGCTCCATCTGGTTATTGCCTGAACAGCATCAATCCAGCCACACTCCAAATGATGGTGTCATATTCACACTCAACTCTTGGCATAGACCCTATAGGCCTACACTGGAGAAACCAGGCTGGGTTAAGTGGAATAAGAGAATCAAACTCTGGGCCTTAGATCTTAGTGCCGGATAGGAGCGTAAGGTGGATATGGAGAGGAGGTGTGATCTGGAGCGCAGCCAGGGTCTCTTTCTGTCTCTCTGTCTCTGTCTGTCCTCACAGAGTACTCTGAGATAGGGACAGGGCCTATAATCCATAGGGTTTTGGGTTTGGAGCGGCAACCGGTTCTTTCTCCTTTGGTTTGTGTGTAGACAATACCGTCTGTGTCCCAAATGTACTATATAGTGCACTACTTTTCATCAGAGCTTTATGGTCTGCATACAGTAAATAGGCAGTTGTCATTCCATTGTAGATGTGTAATACACACACGCACGGACACACACACGCACGAACACACACACGCACGGACACACAGACAGAGATGGGGCTCTCTAGTATACAAATCCTCTTTTGAGATGTCAGGTTTAGATTTTTGGAGCAATGTGTTGTTAATGTATTGTTACAGTAATGTTATTGTTTAATGTGTGTCTTTTGTAAACATGCCATGACTTACAGAATACAAACAAACCCAAAACAAATATTTAGCGTGAGGTTTATTGCTTCCTGTATTGAATATAAACCTGATTAGTGCCGCTTACTAATAGGCTTATATATATATACATACATTTAAATCAAGCCTGCATGTACACTGAGTGTACAAAACATTAGGAACACCTTCCTAATATTGTGTTGCACCCCCTTTTGCCTTTCGAACACATAGTCAATTAGTCGGGGCATGGACTCTGATTCAGAGGGGTTGGGCTAAATGTGGAAGACATGTTGGAATGCATCCAGTTTTGCAACTGACAAGCTATCCCCATTCAGCGTTCCACAGGGATGCTGGCCCATGTTGACTCCAATGCTTCCCACAGTTGTGTCAAGTTGGCTGGATGTACTTTGGTTTGTGGACCATTCTTGATACACACGGGAAACTGTTGAGCGTGAAAAACCCAGTAGTGTTGCAGTTCTTGACACACTCAAACTGATGTGTTCAACATCAATAAGGGATCATTGCTTTCCCCTAGATTCAACTGGTCAGTCTATGTAAAGGAATGTTTTGTACACTCAGTGTAAACTAGTGGGATATACGACTGTGGTCGCATCCTAAATAGCACCCTATTCCCTTTATAGTGCACTTTTGACCAGGGCCCATGGGGAAAAGGGTGCCATTTGGGAGGCAGACAGGGAGCAGCTTGAAACTGTTCCAGGGTGCCATTCATTGCAAAAGTTACCTGTATGTGTTTTTCTCTCTGTGGTAGGACGACAGGGGTGGTTTCTCATCTGGCTCTGTCCACTCTGGTAGTGGAGAGAGGAGATGGAATGAGAGGGAGAGAGGGGGGAGGAGAAGGGTAAAGGGGAGAGGAAGGGAGGGGGAAGAAGAGAAGGAGGGAATGTGGGTAAGAGGTTGAGGAGGGAGAGAAGGAAAGGGAGAAAGCTAGGTATGCCGTGAGGAGAGTAGAGAAGCCAGGGAATTTGCTTCTCTCTGGGATCAGTTCAAACCCAGACGGCCCTGTCCTGTCATTCACTCCTACCCTCCTCACACACACACACACGCACGCACGCACACACACACACACACACACACACACACACACACACACACACACACACACCCTCCCTCCTGCACCAGCCCTTCCCTCTGCAGGGGGGGAAGGGCTGGTGTTATTCCCGGTTGGAAGTTTGGAAGACATGCCGCGTTCAAAACAACTGTGAACTCGGAACTTGGAAATCTCAGACTTCCGATTTCAGTGCGTTCAAAACAACTGGGAACACTGGAAAAAAGAAATTGCTCTCACTGGGAAACATTGTTTTGAATGGTCATCCAACTCGGGATTATTTCTAGAGCTGCGATTTTCCGACCTGAAGATCTCCGACATCATGATTAGACCTCGTATTATTCCCAGTTGTTTTGAACGCGGCAACAGTTTAGGAAGACCACAGAATTCCACTGGTGAAGCTGGGCATGTTTGTTGGGGTTCTGTGGAGAGAGGGAATGCTGAGGATTAATCAGATCTCTTTCTCTCTGTCTCCTTTTTTCTCTCTGTCCAACTTTCTTTCTCTCTGTCCAACTTTCTTTCTCTCTGTCCATCTTTCTTTCTCTCTGTCCATCTTTCCTTCTCTCTACTCTCTCTCTCTCTCTCTCTCTCTCTCTCTCTCTCTCTCTCCCTCTCTCCCACAGGATTACAGAATTATACAGAAGTATCCTATTTAGCTTGTTTAGGCCATAAATCATTTAATTGGGACAGTGTTTATTCTACTCTACTGTTTGTTTCTTTCCTAGTCCGTAATGATCAACATAAAAATCCTCTCTGTTTTTACCAACTCTACTCAGAAAGCCGCCACCAGTCACTCACAGATTTGATGGGTGTAATGTGTTTGTCAAAAACAAATAAGAGCACAATTGGACAAGACAAACAGATGATCTAAACCCTCCCCGGAAGATTTAACAAAAAGAAAAGACCCCAAAAATAAATAAGAATCTGCTCAGTAGTAAGTCTGTGGGCCAAATGTCATACAATTCCCTATATCAATACTAGGAGTCAAATATCAATATATCATCCAAAAATAATATTGCAATATGTAACTGTATCGATTTTTTTTCCCACCCATCGCTACTATTTAGGGAATAGGTTGTCATTTGGGACGCAGCCTGTATTTGTTGCCATATTTGTCACGTCTATTTATGGGAAAATAGTAGAAACTTTGATCTTTTGAGAAGGTCTTTGTTATGGTGTTAAAAACACTGTCTGGGACCATGTTCTTCCCTGTGATATCTCTGTTTGAGGCAGTCTGCTCCTTCTTCACGTTCACTGCCGTAGAGAGATCCATTGGACCATTGGCTACTCCCTCAATTAAGCTACATTTGCTTGACTGGTGCTTTAGTAACCATTAGACTTCAAACGTGTCTGTGTCATTTCTATGGAATGATGGTCTTTTCATTGCAACATTGCACTGTTGTTTTGTAGGTCCTCGGTGATTTAGTGTCCTGGGCTGGCTGATGTAGATTTACGTCTTCTCAATTAGTGTTTTGGTGTTGTATGTTTTATGTCTCCACAGTAACCATTGTTTGACGGTTTTGTTTTGTTTTTTTGTGTGTCCCCGGTGAGTTTATGATAGACAATGTGTTATTTCCTGTCCCCCCAGTGAGTTTGTGAGCTGGCTGGTAGAAATTGGGGAAACTGATAACCCAGAGGAGGGGGTTCATCTGGGACAGGCTCTACTGGAGAACGGTATCATACACCATGGTAAGTTATTCACTATACGTACGATTTTATTTGACCCCCCATGTTTTCAGAGAGATATTTTTTTTAATTTTTTATTGTTGGACATTTAAGACTGTAAAAACACCAGCAAATCAGCTCTAAGTGATTTTAATTTTGGAAATCTGTTCCAAAGTATTCCCACACATAATAGAGAGATATATTTGATCATATACAAATGTAAGCAAGGTTTGAAATGATTATGTCTTTGTCAAATATATATAACCAAACAGATATATAATTGTTTTGTAATTATGTTTCGACCCCCTGAATCTAGTTGATGATCCCTGTTCTAGGCCTTCTCCTCTTTCTCCTTCCTCCTCTTCTCCCCCTCTTCCACCACGGCTAGTCTACATCTAAACCTGAAACATCTTCCTCTTCCTTCACCTCCAGATGTTCCTCATACTCCTAACAATCATACTTATGTCTTTCACACCTTGTCATCACTAGTCCTTCCTTAATGTTCTGTTTCTCATCATCCCCAGAAACAAGAATATACAGTATACCTACAGTATATTTAACTATACAGTATAAAGTATACCTACAGTATATTTAACTATACAGTATTAAGTATACCTACAGTATATTTAACTATACAGTATACCTACAGTATATTTAACTATACAGTATACCTACAGTATATTTAACTATACAGTATACAGTATTCCTACAGTATATTTAACTATACAGTATACAGTATACCTACAGTATATTTAGCTATGCAGTATACCTACAGTATATTTAGCTATGCAGTATACCTACAGTATATTTAACTATACAGTATACCTACAGTATTTTTAACTATGCAGTATACCTACAGTATTTTTAGCTATGCAGTATACCTACAGTATATTTAGCTATGCAGTATACCTACAGTATATTTAGCTATACAGTATAACTACAGTATATTTAGTTATACAGTATACCTACAGTATATTTATCTATACACTATACAGTATACCTACAGTATATTTAACTATACAGTATACCTACGGTGTGTTTAGCTATACAGTATAAAAGCTTTTCTCTTTCTTTCTTTCCTTCTTTCCTTCTTTCCTTCTTTCCTTCTTTCCTTCTTTCCTTCTTTCTTTCTTTCTTTCTTTCTTTCTTTCTTTCTTTCTTTCTTTCTTTCTTTCTTTCTTTCTTTCTTTCTTTCTTTCTTTCTTTCTTTCTTTCTTTCTTTCTTGTCTATATACAGTGTTGTAGCGATGTGCAAATAGTTAAAGTACAAAAGGGAAAATAAATAAATATATATATGGGTTGTATTTGCAATGGGTTTTGTGCTTCACTGGCTGCCCAAATATTGCTGCTGTGATGGCACACTGTGGTATTTCACCCAATAGATATGGGAGTTTACCTAAATTGTATTTGTTTTCAAATTATTTTCTTTGGGTCTGTGTAATCTAAAGGAAATATGTCTCTAATATGGTCATACATTTGGCAGGAGGTTAGGAAGTGCAGCTCAGTTTCCACCTTATTTTGTTGGCAGTGTGCACGTAGTCTGTCTTCTCTGTCTCTACCTCCCCTGTGGTGCAGTGAATACATAGACACTCCTCTCTGTCTCTACCTCCCCTGTGGTGCAGTGAACACATAGACACTCCTCTCTGTCTCTACCTCCCCTGTGGTGCAGTGAACACATAGACACTCCTCTCTGTCTCTACCTCCCCTGTGGTGCAGTGAACACATAGACACTCCTCTCTGTCTCTACCTCCCCTGTGGTGCAGTGAACACATAGACACTCCTCTCTGTCTCTACCTCCCCTGTGGTGCAGTGAACAGATAGACACTCCTCTCTGTCTCTACCTCCCCGGTGGTGCAGTGAACACATAGACACTCCTCTCTGTCTCTACCTCCCCTGTGGTGCAGTGAACACATAGACACTCCTCTCTGTCTCTACCTCCCCTGTGGTGCAGTGAACACATAGACGCTCCTCTCTGTCTCTACCTCCCCTGTGGTGCAGTGAACACATAGACACTCCTCTCTGTCTCTACCTCCCCTGTGGTGCAGTGAACACATAGACACTCCTCTCTGTCTCTACCTCCCCTGTGGTGCAGTGAACACATAGACACTCCTCTCTGTCTCTACCTCCCCTGTGGTGCAGTGAACACATAGACGCTCCTCTCTGGGTAGCCATGTCTTTCTGAGTCTCTCTTTTTCTATAGCAAACTGGTGTTCACTTTTCAGTCCTGTAACAATTTGATTGATTTCCCTGTGTGTTTGGATAATAGGGTTGTTTAGTGTTTTTAACAGCTGACTTAGGGGACTATTTTCAGGGTTCAGCTCTTGGATTTCCAGTGTTTTGGAGCTTAATTTCAAAGGTGCTAAAATTCGAGTGTCCATAAGACCGCTGAACAATGAATCAAATGTCCATCCGGACTATTTATATCAAAAGCATTCTTAAATCAACAAAACATGCAAATACTTTTCCTCTGCTTTTCTGTTGAACATGCTTGTTTATTAGTGTGTGTAATGTGGTCTGTTCTATGTTTGGGTAAAAAGCCAATTTGTTTGTGTGAAAAAGGTCTTTATTTGGTCATTGAGAATACAGCAGAACAGTTTCCCCATGTTACTGGTAACACATATCCCCAATAGTTATTAGGGTGTAACTGTCACCTTTTAGATAAATGGGGGTTATGAGCCCCTGGTTCCAAATATCAGGAAAGCAGCCACTCTCCAAAAGCAGGTTGAATAGCTTTGATCAGGCATCCTTCAGCTCAGGAGCACTGTGTTAAAGCATTTCACAGCCCATCTCTCTCTTTCTTTTTCTCGGTCTCACTCTGTCTCTATGTGTGATAAAAAGCTCTGGGTTCAATAAGTGAAGCCTTTCAGAACAGTAATTCTCTCACTCACTCTCTCACTCACTCACTCTCTCACTCTCTCACTCTCTCACTCTCTCACTCTCTCACTCTCTCACTCTCTCACTCTCTCACTCTCTCACTCACTCACTCACTCACTCACTCACTCACTCACTCACTCACTCACTCACTCACTCACTCACTCACTCACTCACTCACTTACTCACTTACTCACTCACTCACTCACTCACTCACTCACTCTCTCACTCTCTCACTCTCTCACTCACTCACTCACTCACTCACTCACTCACTCACTCACTCACTCACTCACTCACTCACTCACTCACTCACTCACTCACTCACTCACTCACTCACTCACTCACACTCTCTCTCTATCACACACACACACACACACACACACACACACACACACACACACACACACACACACACACACACACACACACACACACACACACACCAGACTGTTTAGATAACAGCTTACATATAACCATCTCTTCTCACCATGCCGTTTATTTAATATAGTTTAAAATGGCTGCTCTGTGGCCGCGGATTAGGACTGCGTGATGCATTTAGTGTGTAGAGCTGTGGCCACACACACACACACACACACACACACACACACACACACACACACACACACACACACACACACACACACACACACACACACACACACAGACAGACAGTACCTTTCCCTACAGCTCTGTACATGTTTTATTTTTTCCTCAAAAGAATTGGGCCTGTGGCCAAGCAGGGTCCTAAATCACTCCAATTGCTTTATTGCTTCCTAGCGAGGAGTGAGTGCAGGGTTTTAGACTTTAGTTAGTTCTACTCCCTGGTGGTGAGGATAGCCCCCCTAACTCCCAGGCACCACTAGCTCTCTCTCTCTCTCTCTCTCTCTCTCTAACACACACACACACTGAGGAGGTAGAACCCACAGGGTGAATAAGTATCCAGGATTAGTTCTCATAATAACTTTAATGGAACATGCAATGCTACTGTACCAGTACAAGATGCTGATCCAACTGATTTCTATTAGTAGGGTCTTGGAAAAGTACTAGAAAGTATAGTGAGAGACTTGAAAGCCTCCTGAAGTATAGTGAGAGACTTGAAAGCCCCCTGAAGTATAGTGAGAGACTTGAAAGCCCCTTGAAGTATAGTGAGAGACTTGAAAGCCCCCTGAAGTATAGTGAGAGACTTGAAAGCCCCCTGAAGTATAGTGAGAGACTTGAAAGCCCCCTGAAGTATAGTGAGAGACCTGAAAGCCCCCTGAAGTATAGTGAGAGACTTGAAAGCCCCCTGAGGTATAGTGAGAGACTTGAAAGCCCCTTGAGGTATAGTGAGAGACTTGAAAGCCCCTTGAAGTATAGTGAGAGACTTGAAAGCCCCCTGAAGTATAGTGAGAGACTTGAAAGCCCCCGAAGTATAGTGAGAGACTTGAAAGCCCCCTGAAGTATAGTGAGAGACTTGAAAGCCCCCTGAAGTATAGTGAGAGACTTGAAAGCCCCCGAAGTATAGTGAGAGACTTGAAAGCCCCCTGAAGTATAGTGAGAGACTTGAAAGCCCCCTGAAGTATAGTGAGAGACTTGAAAGCCCCCTGAAGTATAGTGAGAGACTTGAAAGCCCCCTGAAGTATAGTGAGAGACTTGAAAGCCCCCTGAAGTATAGTGAAAGGGAGATGTGTTTTAACCCAGCAGCTGTTATCTGTAACCCCTCTACTTTACAATTTGAATGTTCTCTGAATTGTCATTCTGTTCAGCCATGGTTTGAATGTGTTAATCTTATTATATTTACCAAAGCACCCCAAAAAAAACAGATTTGTATGTTGAACTCATGCATAAGTAGTTATATCCTTTTTCATATGTATTTAACCTTGTGAATTGTGTCTTTAGTCACAGACAAACACCAGTTCAAGCCGGAGCCGGTGCTGTACCGTTTCCGCTATGATGACGGGACCTACCACCCCAGGAGTGACATGCAGGACGTCATCTCCAAGGTAACCAAGGTTCTACTAGTTCAAAATGTTCTTCTATTTTGGGAAGTTAGACAGAATAGACAGTCATCTGTTCAGTTATATTGGCATGCCTGTACTGAAGTTCAGCTGTTATTCATTCTAATGAAATATCTCCCTCCCTCCCTCCCTCCCTCCCTCCCTCCCTCCCTCCCTCCCTCCCTCCCTCCCTCCCTCCCTCCCTCCCACAGGGTGTCAGGCTCTTCTGCAGGCTCCATAGTCTCTTCACTCCAGTCATCAGGTACAGTACAGTAGGGATGTGTCGCAAGTGACAGCCGTTTCCCTATATTGTAATACTTTTGACCATGGTCTGAAGTAGTGCACTATATAGGGAATAGGGTGCCATTTGGGAGACGCTGACTAGGCCACGCCAGGTGGCCGTTGTGTCTTCCAGTCCATTACACGTGTCTCTCCTCATCTCTGGCAGGTGGGCCGGCCCAGTGTTACCGTAGCGTCCAGTTCTCAGAACTATAAATAGCACCAGAAAAGAAGAAATGAGAGGGGAAAATAACATGATGAACTACAGTATGAAGTCATTGTTTGGAAAGAGAGAGAGGAGAGCAGGGAGAGCCAAGGTTTGTGAGAGAGGAGAGCAGGGAGAGACAAGGTTTGTGAGAGAGGAGAGCAGGGAGAGCCAAGGTTTGTGAGAGAGGAGAGCAGGGAGAGCCAAGGTTTGTGAGAGAGGAGAGCAGGGGAAAGCCAAGGTTTGAGAGGAAGGAGAGGAGGAGATGGAAGGAGTTGGTGTGGAGGGTTATGGAGTGTGGCAGTACTAGGGAGTCCTAGCCATAGGTCTACTACTGACATTACTCTTGCTTGCATCCAGTATTGATGGAGTCATCAGCCCCTGTAGCTACAGTCTCATTAGAGTTCAATAACAGAAACACTGCCTCTGTGGTGTGACACACTAGCCAGAACACCATGGCAAAGTCCCAAAATGCACCCTATTCCCTTCATAGTGCACTACTTTTGACCAGAGCCCTAGGGAATAGGATGCCATTTGGGACTTAGCCATGGTGTTCAGGCTAATGTGCTACACCACAGAGGCAGTGTTTCTGTTATTGGATGTCTGTTTTGGACATGAAATGGCCTGAAGCGATGCATTCATTGAACTCAGACTGTAGCTACAGGGGCGGATGGCTCCATCAATACTGGATGGAAGCAAGAGTAATGTCTGCCAACGTTCTCTTATATTGATACACAAACAACACTAAGAGCCGAAACGTGCCGTCAGTTAACACGCTCTTCATCACAACTCTCTGTTTACACAACTCTCTGTTCTGTTGAGCAACGGACCGCTGTCATGTACTGTGGCGAAGGAAGCGGAAGTGCCAAAATTACCCAGATCGCACCTGTTTTACATTTAGGCTGTTCTGTACTGAAGGCGTGTTGAATGAATATTTCCATAGCTGAGTTAGTTGAACCGGAATACATGCGTCAGCTCGCCTACAGAGGATAAGAGACGTGTCGGCTGATATGGGCTTTGACACTAGATATGTTTTCCTGAGGGCGAACACTATAGCAAACAGACACTGACTGGTCAGAAGTAGTGCACTATAAAGGGAATAGGGTACATTTTGGCACACAGACACATATAGAAGCATTATTGATCTTCTAAAAGCAGCTTCGTTTATTAAACATTGCTATTGATTTCTTTGTGAGCCAAACGGTCAGTTTCAGATCGTATGTTAAAGCATTCAAAATCGATGTCTGCTTATCACGGCACCTCTCTGTGCTTATGTATGTCACAGCCCCAAATGCTACAGACACATAGGATCAATATAGACAGACATGTTGCATCGGTCACACATGGGGGACTGTGCCACTTCTATACATTCCATTTCAATGCCCACACCCTATGGCCCATACAGACCAGGTGTCAGTCTTTTTAGCTGTGCTGAATGGATGTTATACCATGACCAACTGTCAGGAACCACACCATGGTGGGGGTAGAGGAGGAGAGGAGAGGGGGTAGAGGAGGAGACCATGGTGGGGGTAGAGGAGGAGAGGAGAGGGGGTAGAGGAGGAGACCATGGTGGGGGTAGAGGAGGAGAGGAGAGGGGGTAGAGGAGGAGACCATGGTGGGGGTAGAGGAGGAGAGGAGAGGGGGTAGAGGAGGAGACCATGGTGGGGGTAGAGGAGGAGAGGAGAGGGGGTAGAGGAGGAGACCATGATGGGGGTAGAGGAGGAGAGGAGAGGGGGTAGAGGAGGAGACCATGGTGGGGGTAGAGGAGGAGAGGAGGAGTAGAGTAGAAGTCTAAAGAAAGTCCTGTTGGTAGGCTCAGCTGTGTGTCTGCCATTAAATAAGTTATTGTACGCAGAATAGTGTACTTTACACTCTAACTTAAGCTCCAACTTGACCCCATCAATCTATCCTTGTTGGGACAGGGTAAAAACATGCTTGTGGTTGTGTGAGAGAGAGACAGAACGAGAGTGTGAGAGAGGGAGAGAGAAAGATCATCTGTGTGTGTGTGTGTGTGTGTGTGTGTGTGTGTGTGTGTGTGTGTGTGTGTGTGTGTGTGTGTGTGTGTGTGTGTGTGAGAGAGAGAGAAAGAGAGAGAGAGAGAGAGTATCCCTCACAGTGCATTCCTGGCTCTGTGTGTGATGAATGCCTCTGCCGTGTGTGTACCTTTCACAATGGGTCTCTGGCCCTGGGAATGCCAGGCCTCTAATTGGAGCATCCAGCCCCTGCCTAATTAGGTGGAATTTCCTGGCCGACGAAACGAGGTAGTGTGCGTGTGTGTGACACCCCCGCTTTCCCCACAAGAAAGGAGTGAATCCGCCCCCACAACGGGGTCCCTTGGGCAGGTTTAGTTTTACAGTACTCTCCTGTAGGGATACATGCAGTCCCCGCAGTCATAGCCTCACTTCTGCCGGATCTAATGACTGGACACACAATGTTGTGGTTTGAACGATTCAATTCCTATGGATTGTAAGATAATAAAAAGTATGTCAGTATGCCTTCCAGTGTCCCCTTGCTGGACTGGGCCAGATTATTATTATTTAATATTTTTAGGGGGTAGATCAGCTTTAATGTTGCAGATAGATTTTAGCTTCCGTCAATGTAATTGTGTGCATAATTTCCAATCCCCTATATATATATTTTTGTGTGTGTGTGTAAATACATATACATACATACATACCCACATTTATTTATTGGTATTTATTTAACTAGGCAAGTCAGTTAAGAACAAATTCTTATTTATAATGACGGCCTACACCGGCCAAACTCAGACGACGCTGGGCCAATTGTGTGCCGCCCTATGGAACTCACAATCACGGCCGGTTGTGATACAGTCCAGATTCGAACCAGGTTGTCTGTAGTGACGCCTCTAGCACTGAGATGCAGTGCCTTAGACCACTGCGCCACTCGGGAGCCCAATATATATAAACTGGGTCAGATTAACGTTCTTTAGTTTTTATTCTACTTTAGGTGTTCACTTTTGGAATGATGGTATTCTATCTAATACCCAGTCGGTATTAGATAGAACGTTCGCCTGTGGGGAAAACAACCGGTGGTTACCTAGGTTACCACATTGGCTCACAGCAAAACTTGAGTCAAATACAAAACTACATTTAAGAAAAATTGCGGGCTTCCCTCACACTCCTTTTCATGAAGGTGTTAGCAGCCACGTGAGTGAGTGCTAGCTAGCTACCGACCGGAACGTTAAGCTAGCCAAGACCAAAAACACAAACAAACGGACTATACTAGCTAAACCAGTTAAATGTCTGTGATTAAATGTTTTCCACACACATAGCTACGTTCAGCCTACATGGACACCTGGTACCCACAATTCCCACTCTCCCACGCCGAATAGCCTGAAGGTCTCTTCTCGCAAGTTCTATATCCCTACGTGGGAGCATTGGAAACTGAAGGTCGAGATTTTTGACCTGGTTACATATACATTGAACCACATAGCAGCTTTTCAGCTTGTTTAGTTATTTATGTATAACAAAAAATCGACAAGAAAGTTGGCTCTTTTACAATGAGGTTCAATGGGAAAGAATGTTTGTGTTCCCCAATTAGTGGCCGTGGTCGAGGGGAAATTCCTTCTTATGTTGTGAATATCGACTCAGAGTATCCCTCTGTGGTGTCCATAGAATTAGAATCAGTTACGTGTTCAACAAGGGCACACTGCCTTTTCCAATGGGCTGCGTAGCAATTCTCCACCCATCTGCACACTTTCTCGCATGGATTTAACAGTGCTGGAAACTCACTGCAGCCATTTTAAATCCATGACAGGGAGTTTGCAAATGTACACTTCTGGAGAAGAATGGAGAATTGTGACTTAACGCTAGAAGGTTCAACCAGGCTACCAGGCTTCTTTCCAGGTAGAGTGATTATTATCCAGATGGCAGGAGGCAAGCTGAAACTCCTCTCTGACCTTAACCACTTTTCAGCCACTTGCTTTTCAGATCAGCTCTGCCTCCTTATGCCAGGCATATGGCTTCCTGCTGGCCCAGTCTTTACCCCTCATTTTTCACTCTGACAGCCTGCTCTTAACCCCCCATCCGTACCCCAAGGCCCCCTCGCTAATTCTGAGGGGGAAAATAGCCAGCCTCCTGCCTCCCTGGCTCTTTTTTCCTGGAGGTCTGTGCATGGCAGAGCAGAGCAACGTGCTTAACTAACAAATAACAAACATCACACCACCCCCGCCCTCATCAGTGTCCAGACCCGGTGTCAAACACGGTTATGCAATTGAAAGTCCCACTGTGGGGGAAATAGGGGTGGGGGTGGGGGGGTGGAACAGTTGCCTTCTCACGCTCTTCGTTCTGGGGAGCTGCTGCCCTGCACACAGCTGAGATTGGATACAGGCGCTTGTGTCATTTTGGACCTGACAGAGTGTATGTGGGGTGTGTGTGAATATGTTGTGTGTGTGTGTGTCAGTGTTGCAGTGGTCCTGGACTCTCCAGCCCTGACCAAGGCCCCTGTGTGTCCCTAGGGAGATCCCTGTGTTCATGGGAAAATCACCCACTGATGCGGTTCACAGTCACATTTCCTGGTATGTGTGTGTGGGTGTGTGTGTCACAGTGACATCCCCTGGTCTCGCAGGCAGAAGAGAGGTCAGCTGACTCAGTCAGTCATAGTAGTGTGGTAACACTCTGTTATAATACAGGACACAGTCCCAAATAGCACCCTACAGTATGTAGTCAAACGTAGTGCACTATATAGGGAATAGGGTGCCATTTGGGACTCAGCCACAGTACACAGGGGGTCTCGCCTCTCCTATAGACCCACAGCCTGTTATGGTCGGTCACTGCTGACATAAACTACTTTTGATTGATAGTATGAAGTACTTGACCAAAGAAGTGACAAATACTGAATGAATGGATGACAGAAATGTTATGGGGTCTCCCACAGCCATATCCAGTTGGGGCAGTAATACCTATACATGGTTATGCTCAAAGTTGACAGAACTCAGGGGCGCACTATCATTTGTTCTTGAGCCATGTTACTTTCACTGTCCAAATGTCAAGTTGAAGGGGATACGGTGATGTGGACTATTATAACTGTTCTATGTCTATTCTGTATCCACCCAGGGATAAGGACTACCATCTGAGAACGTACAAGTCGGTCGTGATGGCCAACAAGTTGATAGACTGGCTCATAGCACAGGTAAGACCTACATCTCATTCCTAACCCTAATCTCTGAACCCTGACCCTAATCCTACATCTCACCTCCTTTCTCTCCCTAACCCTAATCTCTGAACCCTGACCCTAATCCTACATCTCACCTCCTTTCTCTCCCTAATCCTAATCTCTGACCCCTGACGCTAACCCTACATCTCACCTCCTTTCTCTGCCTAACCCCAACTCTAACCCGCTTTCACATGTTATTCTGAATGGTCTCTATTGGCATGTACATGTATGTACAGTATATTTGGAAAACATTCAAAGAAAGAAAGAAAGAAAGAAAGAAAGAAAGAAAGAAAGAAAGAAAGAAAGAAAGAAAGAAAGAAAGAAAGAAAGAAAGAAAGAAAGAAAGAGAGAGAGAAAGAGAGAAAGAGAGGGAAGAGGGAAGTGTGTGTTTTGTCAACAGGCCGGTCAGAGGTCGCAGACTGAGGCAGCAAACCACATAACAGAACTCAGTCTTCCACGGTGTGTGTGTGTGCGTGTTTGCGTGCGCGGGTTCCACAGAGGAATTAGGGGAAGCCAGACAGAGAGGGAACATCATTGTGATTAGATGACTGATCTCTATTGGTCCTGACATCTCCACATATTGATAGTCTCATACAGGATACTGACTGACGTATAAATTAAATGCTTTACAATGGAATCAACTCCAGACTTGAACTCTCCAGTGTGTGTCTGTGTTTGGGGAAATCAGTGCGTTGTGGCTTGGGTTGTCTGCGGGCCTTTTGGACAGAACAACAAAGTGATGGTATGAGACTGACCGTTCTCTAAACACAGTATGCCCCCCCCCCCTCTCCACTCTCTATCCCCCCCCCCCCCCCCCCCCCATTCTCTCTCTCTCTGTCTCTCTAGGGGGACTGCAGGACGAGAGAAGAGTCGTTGATCTTGGGGAAGGAGCTGTGTGACAATGGTTTCATGCACCACGGTACGAAAGACCGCGAGACAGACACAGACAGACAGACAGACAGACAGACAGACAGACAGGCAGGCAGGAAGGCAGGCAGGCAGGCAGGCAGGCAGGCAGGCAGGCAGGCAGGCAGGCAGGCAGGCAGGCAGGCAGGCAGGCAGGCAGGCAGGCAGGCAGGCAGGCAGGCAGGCAGGCAGGCAGGCAGGCAGGCAGACAGACAGATTTCTTCACTTCATCTACATACACGTCATCTATGTAACACCACAATGTTTAGAACAAGGACTCTGAACCTTGGTCCTGGACACACACACACACACACACACACACACACACACACACACACACACACACACACAGACACACACACACTCTCTTAATTTAGAGTGTGAGGGGTCAACTGGGTGTTGCCATGGGTCAACTGGACTCCATGACAAGTTGTAAACCCAGACCATCGACCTTGAAATACTGAGAGAGAAAGAAAGAAAGAAAGAAAGAAAGAGAGAAAGAAAGAAAGAAAGACTGAAAGAAAGAAAGAAAGAAAGAAAGACTGAAAGAAAGAAAGAAAGAAAGAAAGAAAGAAAGAAAGAAAGAAAGAAAGAAAGAAAGAAAGAAAGAAAGAAAGAAAGAAAGAAAGAAAGAAAGAAAGAAAGAAAGAAAGAAAGAAAGAAAGAAAAAGAAAGAAAGAAAGAAAGAAAGAGAAAAAAACACAGCGTTTCCTCAACATTTCCCCCCCATCTCTGGCGGGATCAGATATAATGTCAACCATTATAATGGTCACTTAACAGGCCAAATAACTTATCGGCACGAATGGTGAAATTACACATAGACGGAGGGAGGGAGGAGAAATTAAAGAAAGTCAAGTTTGAGGGTTTTAGTTGTTATGACTGTTGCATACACTGGCTGGTAATTTGGCTCCACATAAAGTTAAACTGAATTATGGGCAGTTTGAAGCAGTTAGTTACATCACGACGGTAATGAGAGATGAGGTATGTGTGCATGCTTTGGCACAAGGGAACCCTGCTCTTGAAAAAGTAGCCTGGCTGCCATAAACAACCGGTAACTATGACGACCAGTCGTTCACACCCAGACCAACAAACATCCGCCCCGCGACCAAGTTCCCTCTACACTAAAACACACACACACACACACACACACACACACACACACACACACACACACACACACACACACACACACACACACACACACACACACACACTAATAGGAAAAGTTCAGTTATGAAAGCCTTGTTTTTGCAGTGTGTCATTGTAAGTGAGTAAGAAGACCTACTTTGACAAAGTTAGAGTAACAAAATCAACAGTGTTTTTCTTATAACAGAAAAATACGGAATCTTCCTCTTTGACACATTTATCTTTGATCCCCAAACGAAATATTCATTACCAATGGCACCCTTATGGGCTCCCGTCAAAAGTAGTGCACAATATAGGGGAACAGAGTGCCATTTGGAACTCAAACCCAGTGTTCAGAAGCACCTTCAATGTATCAAAGCAGACAATGGGTTTATGCCAGAGAGACAACTTTAAACAAAACTCTTCAATTAACACAGAAGAGATAGGTAGAAGTAATTCAACCACAAGGGTAATGTCATACAGGGGGTGCGTCTTAAATTGCACCCCATTCCCTATACAGTGCACTACTTTTGACCAGAGGCCTATGAGCACTACGTAGGGATTAGGTTGCAATTAGGAGGCAGACAGAGAAGCCTTGGTAAGCACTCTCTATTTTGGGACATAGAGAGAGCAATTGTGTTTAACCTTTCATTCTTTGTCGAACCTTTCATTCTATAGTTTGTTATTTTTCTTTCTCCAGTATTGGAGAAGAGTGAGTTCAAAGACGAGCCTCTATTGTTCCGTTTCTTTGCGGATGAGGAGATGGAGGGATCAAACACCAAACACAAGCAAGCCATGAAGCACGATCTGAAGATAGCAGAGAATGTCATTGCCAAGTCACTGTTGGTGAGAGATGCCTCTTTCTCCACACACACCCTGGAAAAGAAACACACATACACACAGACTTTTGTATGCGTACACACACACACACAATATTATTATCCAGCTGACAACTCTTACACTCATTGTTCTCCGGTTGTAAATATGTTCCTCATTCAGCCATGTTGTACAGTTAATTGACAGAACATATTGGACTTCTCGAAGCCAATACATTTTCAGATTCTGATTCTGTATGGACTCTCCCTCTCTCCAAACTAATGTCATGTGTTTGATAAATGGGTATGAGAGACATTGGTAAGCCTAAAACTCTAACACACACACACCGTAACGGAAACTATGAGCAAACCATAAAAAGAGTACATAACAAGTAATCTCGACTCAGCAGAAAGCAGAATGCTACGGACATTTGCGGCAAAACATGATTTAACACCTCAGTAAGCAAGTCCTTCTGGAGGACTGAGTAAATACCAGAGTCACTATCTATGGTTCACAGTATCTGTGTGTGTGGGAGTGTAAGTGTGCGTGAACATGTGTGTTCTGTAAGACTGTGTGCGTGCATGATCGTGTGTGTGTCTGTGTTCTGTCTACGTGTTTTCTAAGACTGCCACACTTGGCTAATTTGCGTGCCCCATCATGTGGAGTGTGTGTGTGCGTTTGCCCTTCGCCCGCTCACAGGGAATGTGCTGTGTTGTTTCAGATAAGACCCAGTGAAGGAGGTTATGGTTTCAGCCTAGAGGACAGAAACAGAGTCCCCATCATCAAGTCAGTGGAGAAGGGCTCGCATGCAGAGGTAAGGGTCACACACACACACACACACACACACACACACACACACACACACACACACACACACACACACACACACACACACACACACACACACACACACACACTCCCACTCTTCCTGGGGTTTATGTGCCTGTTTACATGGTTAACCTATACTGTACCTCTGACACACACACACATATTTTTACATGGACATTTTAGTCATTTAGCAGACGCTCATATCCAGAGTGACTTCCAGTAGTCAGTACAGTCGTGGCCAAATGTTTTGAGAATGACACAAGTATTGGTCTCCACAAAGTTTGCTGCCTCAGTGTTGATGATGGCAATTTGCATATACTCCAGAATGTCATGAAGAGTGATCAGATGAATTGCAATTCATTGCAAAGTCCCTCTTTGCCATGAAAATGAACTTAATCCCCCAAAAACATTTCCACTGCATTTCAGCCCTGCCACAAAAGGACCAGCTGCCATCATGTCAGTGATTGTCTCGTTAACACAGGTGAGAGTGTTGACGAGGACAAGGCTGGAGATCACTCTGTCATGCTGATTGAGTCATAATAACAGACTGGAAGCTTTAAAAGGAGGGTGGTGCTTGAAATAATTGTTCTTCCTCTGTCAACCATGGTTACCTGCAAGGAAACACGTGCCGTCATCATTGCTTTGCACAAAAAGGGCTTCACAGGCAAGGATATTGCTGCTAGTAAGATTGCACCTAAATCAACCATTTATCGGATCATCAAGAACTTCAAGGAGAGGTGTTAAATTGTTGTGAAGAAGGCGTCAGGGCGCCCAAGAAAGTCCAGCAAGCACCAGGACCGTCTCCTAAAGTTGATTCAGCTGCGGGATCGGTGCACCACCAGTGCAGAGCTTGCTCAGGAATGGCAGCAGGCAGGTGTGAGTGCATCTGCACGCACAGTGAGGCGAAGACTTTTGGAGGATGGCCTGGTGTCAAGAAGGGCAGCTAAGAAGTCACTTCTCTCCAGCAAAAAACATCAGGGACAGACTGATATTCTGTAAAAGGTACAGGGATTGGACTGCTGAGGACTGGGGTAGAGTCATTTTCTTTGATGAATCCCCTTTCCGATTGTTTGGGCCATCCGGAAAACACCTTGTCCGGAGAAGACAAGGTGAGCGCTACCATCAGTCCTGTGTCATGCCAACAGTAAAGCATCCTGAGACCATTCATGTTTGGGGTTGCTTCTCAGCCAAGGGAGTGGGCTCACTCACAATTTTGCCTATAAACACAGCCATGAATAAAGAATGGTACCAACACATCCTCCGAGAGAAACTTCTCCCAACCATCCAAGAACAGTTTGGGGACGACCAATGCCTTTTCCAGCATGATGGAGCACCTTGCCATAAGGCAAAAGTGATAACTAAGTGGCTCGGGGAACAAAACATCTACGTTTTGGGTCCATGGCCAGGAAACTCCCCAGACCTTAATCCCATTGAGAACTTGTGGTCGATCCTCAAGAGGCGGGTGGACAAACAAAAACCCACAACTTCTGACAAACTCCAAGCATTGATTATGCAAGAATGGCCTGACATCAGTCAGGATGTGGGCCAGAAGTTAATTGACAGCATGCCAGGGCGGATTGCAGTGGTCTTGAAGAAGAAGGGTCAACACTGCAAATATTGACTCTTTGCATAAACTGAATGTCATTGTCAATGAAAGCCTTTGACACTTATGGAATACTTGTAATTTCTGGAGACCAATACTTGTGTCATTCTCAAAACTTTTGGCCACGACTGTACACACATTTTTCATACTTTCTCTCACACACACACACACACACACACACACACACACACACACACACACACACACACACACACACACACACACACACACACACACACACACACACACACACACACACACACACACACACACACACACACACACACACACACAGTTCATTGTCAACAAGTTCTCCTTTTTTGTTGCTTTCACCGGTTCAGTCCCTAGGGTCTCTGTGATCTGGCCATGCTGAGCAGGCAACATAACATGAAGTGTAGCTTTGAATGTCTGTTTCCCAGTGGTAAATTGGAAACGTAATGCTATCGTTCAGCTGTTCAGTTCTGGTTAGTCTGTAGGCCTCAGCAGTCAGAGTAAGGCTTTTGATCATGTGTCTGAACACACACACACACACACACACACACTCCTCTGATCATTATTCTGAAGGATAGAAACCTCTGGATGTAATGTTTGCTCTGAGTTTGAACTGGCTCTGTGGTAATTGACACTGCGGTCTGGAGCTAAAATAGAACACATCCAAATGTCAGCACATATCTGAGGTCTCCTTTTGTGTTCAGCGTCTTTGATCGTCTAGAGGACAAAGCTGTGACTAGGTTTCAGGGGAAACTCAAGGGACCAATCCCAGTCTCAGCCCTAATGTTCTCCAACCTTGAACGTAGTAGGCCTAGGTCAGTGGACGGAACCTGAATGGCATGCTTGATTTGTGTCTCAATAGTGGCGCTGACAAATGTTCAATACAATCCAGCTGTGCATTCTCAAGGATAATGTCTGTCCCCTGTAGTTGGTGTTGTATCATAAGCTTGGTTTCTTCTCTCTCTGTGTAGATGGCAGGTCTGGAGGTAGGGAAGAAGGTGTTTGCTATAAATGGAGAGCTGGTGTTCCTGAGGCCGTTCCCTGAGGTGGAGAGCTTCCTCAAACACTGCTTCACCAGCAAGGGACCTCTCAGAGTGCTGGTTAGCACCAAGCCTAGAGAGTAAGTGGGGTGTGTCTGTGTCTGTGTATGTGTCTGTGTCTGTGTGTCACACCTAAAGCCATGTTTCCTCCTACCTCAGGACAGTGAAGATCCCAGACTCTGCAGATGGACTGGGGTTCCAGATCAGGGGCTTCGGCCCTTCTGTGGTGCACGCTGTTGGCAGAGGTAAGAAACGCACGTTCACACAACGCACACACACACACACACTGGATCCCCTCGCAGCCCATCTGTGACACCAGAAAATGGCATCTGTTACCCTGTTTCCTCTGCTGAGAGTGGCACAGCTGGGAGGCAGCTGGCTGCAGGGTTCAGCCCTGCCTGACTCACTGTGTGTGTGTGTGTTAGTCGGAAGCTCGTTGGATATTCCCTCTTCTCTTCAACAAGGTCGTTGGATCAATTCACATACAATACAACTCAGATACAATATGTGTTGCTCTTGAACGTTTCTGATATCTGGACCATAGCCTATTCAACACTTTGTGTTTTTCCTTTGTGTGTTTGGGAACTCATCAGGTCCTCCCCAGCTCTCACTCTCCCCCTCTCCTCCTCCTTTCCCCCTTGCCGAGCCTCTTAAAAGCGGTGCTATCAGTGCTGGCGGGAGATAGGAGGCCAATCGAAAAACAATCCTATCCTGTCTCGCCTTTCTCAGGGGAATCGATGCTTGTTTTCTTCCTAAAGCAAAAATATTGTCCAATCTAGACCGGCTAGTCTGAAGGCTCTTTGGGAACATGCTGTGTTATTGTGGAGGTATTTTTTCAGGGCCTAGCCGCTCTCCTTGAGATGTGTGTGTGTGTGTGTGTGTGTGTGTGTGTGTGTGTGTGTGTGTGTGTGTGTGTGTGTGTGCAGGTATGTGTGTGTGTGGCTGTAGTATTTTGTCAGGGCATAGTCCCCTTCTCCTTTCCCTCTGACAGTTGTTGGAAGTGTTTTGTTGGAAGTGTTTTGTGTTGTAATTGTCATTAGCGCAGCCTGTTAAAGTGTGTTCGAACCTTCGAGAGAAATGAGGGCTAGAATGAGTGTCAAAACATCTACCGCCCACCCGGCCAGCTTCGATTGAGCCATTATCTTTCAAAACAATACATTCTAAAATAAATTGCACGCACACCTCACACGAGACCATATCTCTAGCAAACGGTGTTAGATGTGCGAGCGCAGTCTGAGCTGTGTGAGAGTTATCATCATGAAGAGATCAATGGTACGAGGCTCTATAAGAGATGTACCATACCGGCTTCTCTACACGCGCACACCGAGGCTGCTCTACATGGGGTCTGCAGTAAGAGCAGCTCATCCCCTCTCCTCCACTGAGACTCACAATAGGACAGGCCTTAATCCCAGCTCTACTGCTAGTGAGCGAGGAGGCATAGACACGCGGAGCACTGCCACACAGGCAGGCAGGCACGAACGCACACAAACACTAGTCTTTGCCTTTGCAAGTTCTTCATCTTCTATATATGGTAGGTAGAAACTCTTTGTATAGCTGTCTACTTTAGACTATGGCGGTATCTAAGTGTACCGTTTCCTCTGGCAGGGTAAATATCTGCCTTAGTAATGTATAATTCTCAGTGGTGGAAAAAGTACTCAATTTTCATACTTGAGTAAAAGTAAAGATACCTTAATAGAAAATTACTCAAGTAAAAGTGAAAGTCACCCCAGTAAAATACTACTTGAGTAAAAGTATTTGGGTTTAATATACTTAAGTATCAAAAGCAAATGGAATTGCTCACATATACTTACATCAAAAGTAAAAGTATACTGTAAATCATTTCAAATTCTTTATATTAAGCAAGTTATATAAAGCACAATTTTCATGTTTTTTTCATGGATAGCCAGGGGCACACTCAGACATAATTTACTAACAAAGCATTTGTGTTTAGTGAGTCAGATCAGAGGCAGTAGGGATGTTCTCTTGATAAGTACATAAATTGGACGAATTTCCTGACAAAATGTAATAAGTACTTTTGGGTGTCAGGGAAAATGTATGGAGTAAAAAGTACATCATTTTCTTTAGGAATGTAGTGAAGTAAAAATAGTAAAGTAAAGATACCCAAAAAACTACTTAAGTAGTAATTTAAAGTATTTTTACGTGAGTACTTTACACCACTGCTAAATATATTCAGGCTGGAGTCTATATTGCTTTAGAGGACTTGGCGTCTGCAGGAGTCGGTAAAGTTTACAGCAAAAGTGCAGACTAAGCACTTCTTCACTCCTGTCTTCAGAAACCCAATTCCTGTAAAGAGATATTTAGACTCAGTGGTATGTGTGTGTTTGCGAGATTATAGAAACAAACAGGGAATATTTTGTCTGCGACGCACTTCCTCCCCGATATCTGTAAACCTTGAAGTCTGAATCACATCTCTGAGACGACATAAATAGAGGCAGAAATAGATGGAGAGGTCCACACTTTACCTCAGAAAAACAACCCCTCTCTCTCTCTCTTCCCTTTCCGTTAGAGCTGGCAAAACAACTTTAAAGCAACTCAAAATTACTTTTTATCCTGATAATGCTGTTTACTGGGGAGACTGGGTAAACGTTGCTCTCTGTGCTCTGCTGTCTGTCATTCTGTGTTTACTGCCACCTGGGGTTGACTGGTCAGGCCTGTAAGCAGTGTTAATGTAATCTGCAGTGTTTGGTGCCATTGCTGGACTGTTTGCACTGCAGACCATCTCATCAACATGTGCTAATAGTGGGACCCAGTCTGTCTGTTGTTTTAATGCAGTTTCTGGAGGTCACACACACACACACATATCGGTCAGCTCTCTCTCCCCACACTCTTCGGAGGACAAAAATAATTTGATATTTTGATATACATTACATCTAGATAGATAGATAGTACTTATACATCGTGTTTTCAGTAATAACTATTATAGAGCATGAGCTTTTAAACCACCCCTCATCTACTCTGTCCATCCCTTTATCTCTGTAAACCGCCCTCTTATGATTTCCATGTGCTCTCTCTCGCTTTTTATCTCCCTGTTGTGCGTTCTCAATGGACATAAATTCGCTTTGGCTATTCACTCCGATTTCAAAGCACTCTAGTCTGAGGGTGCCAGAGTGCAGAATAACCGATGAATTTACGAACGCTCAACACCCATTTAATATGGCCGGCGTCAGTAAACTTAGTCAAAAAAGCGTAATTAAATTGCAGCACAGTCACAGTCAGCCTAACTAGCTCTGCTATGGCGAGTAAAATGGTCAGAGTTAGGTGTTCTCTCATTTGTGTCTGGAAGTAGCTAGCCAGTTAGCTTGTGTGCTTGACTGCCGTTGTGATGGTCAGAATGCTCGGATCAACCCTACTCCTCTGCCAGTGTGCGCTCTGAACGCTCCAAGAGGGGAAACGCTCAGATTTTTCGAATGGACAATCTGACAATGCTCTGAATTTAAGAACGCCCAGAGTGCACTCTGGCACTCCAGATTGAATTTACAAACACAAAAATGTCTAGCTAGTAACATATTATGCTAACAAGCTAGCAAGAGGTTGCATAGCAACAGAATCACTGGCCTACCTGGTTAAATAAAGGTGAAATAAAAAAATTAAATCAGCTTCCGGTAGACAGGCGTAGTGCTAGTATTCTCAACTGAAAGGATACCGTTTGTTTACAGTATACTAAAATGAACTAATAGTATGTAGTATATACTCATTAAGTATGTAGTATAAATTATTTTAGAATAGGTATTCGAACACAGCCTAGGTTTAAAATCAGATTATAAGAAGAGAAATTGTAGAAATAGGCAGGGTTTATAACTTTGTGGCTGTTGTAACTTGTGACGACCTCGTCTATGTGTGGGTACTTTTAACCTTTGACCCTTCTCTTCTCTCCTCTATGTAGGTACGGTGGCAGCCATCGCAGGGCTCCACCCTGGCCAGTGTATCATCAAGGTGAATAACATCAACGTCAGTAAGGAGAGCCATGCCAGCGTCATCGCACACGTTACTGCCTGTAGGAAATACAGAAGACCCACACAGGTAATACAGGAAGGAGAGGAGAGGAGAGGAGAGGAGAGGAGAGGAGAGGAGAGGAGAGGAGAGGAGAGGAGAGGAGAGGAGTGTTAGGACTCCTGCTGAAGAGGCCCCCTGCTCTCCCTTTTCTCTGCTCTTTCCTCTCCCTTTCTTTGCAGCTTCACACCCAGTCTCTTCCCCACCCAGTCTCTTCCCCACCCAGTCTCTTCCCCACCCAGTCTCTCTCCCCCACCCAGTCTCTTTCCCACACCCAGTCTCTCCCCCACCCAGTCTCTTCCCCACCCAGTCTCTCTCCCCCACCCAGTCTCTTTCCCCCACCCAGTCTCTTTCCCCCACCCAGTCTCTCCCCCACCCAGTCTCTCTCCCCCACCCAGTCTCTCTCCCCCACCCAGTCTCTCTCCCCCACAACCCAGTATTTATTTTTATTTCACCTTTATTTAACCAGGTAGGTCAGTTGAGAACTAGTTCTCATTTACAACTGCGACCTGGCCAAGATAAAGCAAAGCAGTGCGACAAAAACAACAACAACACAGAGTTACACATGGGATAAACAAACGTACAGTCAATAACACAATAGAAAATCTATATACAGTGTGTGCAAATGTAGTAAGATTATGAAGGTAAGGCAATAAATAGGCCATAGTGGCAAAATAATTACAATTTAGCATTAACACTGGAGTGATAGATGTCTAGATGATGATGTGCAAATAGAGATACTGGAGTGCAAATGAGCAAAATAATAAATATGGGGATGAGGTAGTAGGGTGGGCTATTTACAGATGGGCTGTGTACAGGTGCAGTGATCAGAAGGCTGCTCTGACAGCTGATGCTTAAAGTTATTGAGGTAGATGGTAGTCTCCAGCTTCAATGATTTTTGCAATTCGTTCCAGTCATTGGCAGCAGAGAACTGGAAGGAATGGCGGCCAAAGGAGGTGTTGGCTTTGGGGATGACCAATGAAATATACCTGCTGGAGCGCATGCTATGGGTGGGTGTTGCTATGGTGACCAGCAAGCTGAGATAAGGGGGGATTTACCTAGCAAAGACTTATAGGTGACCTGGAGCCAATATGTAGTGAGGGCCAGCCAACGAGAGAATACAGGTCGCAGTGGTGGGTAGTATATGGGGCTTTGGTAACAAAACGGATGGCACTGTGACAGACTACATCCAATTTGCTGAGTAGAGTGTTGGAGGCTATTTTGTAAATGACATCGCCGAAGTCAAGGATCAGTAGAATAGTCAGTTTTACAAGGACATGAGTGAAGGAGGCTTTGTTGCGAAATAAGAAGCCGATTCGGATTTGGATTGGAGATGCTTAATGTGAGTTTGGAAGGAGAGTTTACAGTCTAACCAGACACCTAGGTGTTTGTAGGTATCCACATACAGCGGGTGAAATAAGTATTGAACACGTCACCATTTTTTTCAGTAAATATATTTCCAAAGGTGCTATTGACATGACATTTTCACCAGATGTTGGTAACAACCCAAGTAATCCATACATACAAAGAAACCAAAACAAATAAGTTCAGAAATTAAGTTATGTGTAATAATGTGAAATGATACAAAGTATTGAACACACTTACTGATATTTATTTAATACTTTGTACAAAAGCCTTTGTTGGTAATGACAGCTTCAAGACGCCTCCTGTATGGAGAAACTAGTCGCAAGCATTGCTCTGGTGTAATTTTGGCCCATTCTTCCACACAAACAGTCTTCAAATCTTGAAGGTTCCGTGGGCCTCTTCTATGAATCTTGATCTTCAGTTCTTTCCATAGATTTTCAATGGGATTTAAGTCAGGTGATTGGCTGGGCCATTCTAGCAGCTTTATTTTCTTTATTTGAAACCAATTGAGAGTTTCCTTGGCTGTGTGTTTGGGATCATTGTCTTGCTGAAATCTCCACCCTCGTCTCATCTTCATCATCCTGGTAGATGGCAGCAGATTTATGTCAAGAATGTCTCTGTAAATTTGCCCATTCATCCTTCCTTCAATTATGTGAAGTTTGCCAGTACCATTTGCTGAAAAGCAGCCAAACACCATGATGTTCCCACCTCCTCCAAACATGGTGTGTATTATGACATCCAAACAGTTAAATTTTGCTCTCATCTGACCACACTATATTCTCCCAGTATTTCACTGGCTTTTCCGAATGTTGTGCAGTAAACTTTAAACAAGCTTCAACATGCTTTTTTTTCAGCAATGGAGTCTTGCGTGGTGAGCGTGCATACAGGCCATGGCGGTGGAGTGCATTACTTACTGTTTTCTTTGAGACAACAGTACCTGCTAATTGCAGGTCTTTTCGAAGCTCTCCACAAGTGGTCCTTGGCTCTTGGACAACTCTTCTGATTATTCTTTTCACTCCTCTGTCAGAAATCTTGCGAGGAGCACCTGGTCGAGGCAAATTTATGGTGAAATGATTGTCTTTCCACTTCCGTATTATGGCCCCAACAGTGCTCACTGGAACATTCAGAAGCTTAGAAATGCGCCTATAACAAATGCCATCATTATGTTTTGCAACAATTAGGTTGCGAAGGTCTTGAGACAGCTCTTTGCTTTTACCCATCATGAGATGTGTCTTGTGTGACACCTTGGCAATTATACCTTTTTGTAGGCCATCAGTTGGGACTGAACCAGCTGATATTAATTTGCACTGACAGGGGGCTGGATTGCTTTTTATTTACTGATAGTTTTCAGCTGTTGTCTTGGCTTTCTATGCCTTTTTGCATCTCCCTTTCTTCATGTGTTCAATACTTTTTCCCTGTGTCATTTCACATTATTACACATAACTTAATTTCTGAACTTATTTGTTTTGGTTTCTTTGTATGTACCAACATCTGGTGAAGATTTCATGTCAATAGCACCTTTGGAAATATATTTACTGAGAAAAATGGTGACGTGTTCAATACTTATTTCACCCGCTGTATATACAGAGAATAGAGTCGGCCCAAGAATTTAACCCTGTGGCTCCCCCATAGAGACTGCCGGAGGTCCGGACAACAGGTCCTCCAATTTGACACACTGAACTCAGGCGAGGCAGTCATTTGAGAAACCAAGGCTATTGAGTCTGCCGACCCAGTCTCTCTCCCCCACCCAGCCCCCCCCACCCAGTCTCTCCCCCCACCCAGTCTCCCCCACCAGTCTCCCCCCACCACCCAATCTCTCTCCCCCACCCAGTATCCCCCCCACCCAGTCTCTCCCCCCACCTAGTCTCTCCCCCTCACCCAGTCTCTCCCTCCCCACACAGAGGGGGGAGGCTAAGAACGGGGGGGTGAGGATAAGAACAGAGGGGGGAGAGAGGATAAGAACAGAGGGGGGGAGAGAGAGGAGAAGAACAGAGGGGGAGGAGCCAACCAGTGGTGTAAAGTACTTAGTTAAAAATACTTTAAAGTATTACTTAAGTCGTTTTTTTGGGGTATCTGTACTTTACTTTACTACTTTCCTAAAGAAATGTATATACTTTTTACTCCATAAATTTTCCCTGACACCCAAAAGTACATTTTGAATGCTTAGCAGGACAGGAACATTTTCTAATTCACAAACTTATCAACAGAACATCCCTGGTCATCCCTACTGCCTCTGATCTGGAGGACTCACTAAACACAAATGCTTCGTTTGTGAATCATGTTTGAGAAATAAATATAAAAACAAGAAAATGGTGCCGTCTGGTTTGCTTAATATAAGGAATTTGAAATTATTTATACTTTTACTTTTAGTTTTGATACTTAAGTATATTTTCTCAAGTAGTATTTTACTGGGTAACTTTCACTATTACCTGAGTAATTTTATTTAAAGGTATCTGTACTTTTACTCAAGTATGACAATTAGGTCGTTTTTCCACCACTGGTTCCAACACTACTGGTTTACATCACACCCGGGCACAGGGAAACACCCTAACGGGGGGGTTGTTGTGTGTGTGTGTCTGTTTGTGTGTGTGTTTGTCTGTGTGTCTGTGGGCTGTACCCTAGCAGACCACAGTGTAGTGGGCGATCACCGCATGTTGTCCTGGCAGGGAGCCGGCCGTGGGTTAATTTGTGGAGGACACACGCCTGCACACGCACACGCACACACACACCATTTTGTCTGCCTGTGGCACGGAACAGTGGTTTGATGAGATTGGCATGGGGTTGTGTTTGTGGTCTCAGTAAGCACTGTGCTTCAGTGTGTTTGTGAAGCCTTGTCAGTCTACTCTGACAGGCCAACCATGACATCACTATCACAGACCAGAGCTGTTTCAGCTATTTCACATGGAACATTAACCCCTCTTTAACTGGTCCCAAACACACAGCAGGACCACTACACCAACTGGTTGTTTTTTAAGGTATACATTGAAAATTAAAAGGATAATCTAACAGGTGTTTTGTATTGTTCTCCATACAGCAGGACAGTATAAAGTGGGTGTATAACAACAGTGAGAGTTCCCAGGAGGACCAGGGGAAGAACCAGAAACAAACTGCTGAGGAGAACGGAGACGGCTTTGAGTGTAAAGTAGAGGGTAAGATAAACATCCACACACGGACACACATGCAGGCAGAGTTATTAGAGACACATATTTCCCTTAGATTACACTGATCCACAAAGCATTCGAAAACAAACCCAATTTTGATAAACTCCCATATCTACTGGGTGAAATACCACAGTGTGCCATCACAGCAGCAAGATTTGTGACCTGTTGCCACAAGAAAAGTGAAGAGTGAAGTGAAGAACAAACACCCTTGTAAATACTATTTGCACATTGTTACAACACTGTATATAGACATAATATTACATTTGAAATGTCTTTATTATTTTGGAACTTCTTAGTGTAATGTTTACTGTTAATTTGTATTGTTTATTTCACTATATGTTTCCCATGTAAATAAAGCCCTTCAATTGAATTGATACAACCGAGTTTCAACCCTGAAGAAAGAATTCCCTCCAGCCTGAATGTGTGAAGATCAGAATCTATTGGCACATTTGGTCATCGCATTAGTGCAGGGGTGGTATTATTGCTCAGGGAGAGAGAGAGGTGGAGGGGGAGAGAGAGGTGGAGGGGGAGAGAGAGGTGGAGGGGGAGAGAGGTAGAGGGAGGGAGAGAAAGGGAGGTGGAGGGAGGGAGGGAGGGAGGTGGAGGGATGGAGAGAGATAGGTGGAGGGAGGGAGGGAGGGAGGGAGAGAGAGAGGTGGAGGGAGGGAGAGAGCGAGGTGGAGGGAATGAGGGAAGGAGAGAGGTGGAGGGAGGGAGAGGGGGAGTGAGAGAGAGAGAGAGAGAGGTGGAGGGAGAGAGAGAGGTGGAGAGAGAGAGAGAGAGAGTGGTGTAGATGTAGAGAGGAGGAGGGAGAGAGGTAGAGAGGAAGTGGGAGAGGTAGAGTGGGAGGGGAGGAGGAGGAGAGAGGTAGAGAGGGAGAGAGAGAGATAGAGGGTAGGGAGGTTGGTCTAGAGAGAGTGGTAGGGAGGGGGGGGAGCGGGAGGAGTGGAGGTAGAGAGTGGGAGAGTGGGAGAGGTGGAGGGAGGGAGGGAGGGAGGGAGGGAGTGGTGGGTCTAGAGGGAGGGAGAGGTGGAGAGCGGGAGGAGTGGAGGTGGAGGTAGAGAGAGTGAGAGGTGGAGGTAGAGAGTGGGAGAGGTGGAGGGAGCGAGTGGTGGGTCTAGAGGGAGGGAGAGGTGGAGGAGAGGTGAGAGCCATAAGGAAATGGTCTTCCCACTAAATTACCTCTAGATAGTTTGGTATTTCTGGAGGGAATCGGGAGAGTTTCTCTCCTCTGCTTATCAGTTAGTTGAGAACAGGCAGCAGCTCTCAGCCAGACTATGTACTGCTAAGATAAGGAGCCCCTGCTGTTTGCGCGTCTTACCTGTACACGGCCAGTATGTGTTTGTATCTCACCTCAAGTGTATGTATGTGTGTGTTCCCTCTCTCAGAGGTGATGGATAAGTTCAACAC
Organism: Thymallus thymallus; assembly: GCA_023634145.1. Classification (NCBI taxonomy): domain Eukaryota; kingdom Metazoa; phylum Chordata; class Actinopteri; order Salmoniformes; family Salmonidae; genus Thymallus; species Thymallus thymallus. The sequence goes on from CM042417.1 coordinate 14,763,541, forward strand.
CATCGCTATCATTGACGGTAAGAAGGACCATGTGAGTCTGACAGTAGACAACGTCCATCTGGAGTATGGAGTGGTGTACGACTACGACAGCACCGCAGGGATCAAGTGTAGAGTCCTGGAGAAGATGGTGGAGCCTAAAGGATTCTTCAGCCTCACTGCCAAGGTAGGACAGGGACCCCTGAGTCAAACAAATAATGTCCAGGACTGTTTAGTAGTTGTCAACAACCTTGAGAGCCCAGGCTTTCGTTTTAATCCAGCACTTTCACTTACACAATGATGCAGTGAAATCAGGTGTTGAGTCGGACCAGAAGCTTTTCTTCTAAACACCAGGCTTGACACAACAGTCAATGTGGAGTGTGTGTTTGATTGAAAGTGCACTATGCAGAAATCCCTCAGCCATTTCTGGTTGATAAAATTGGAATAGTTTGCCTAATTTTACTTTGCGACAAAACAAGCAAGTATAGTTTAGAGAATCACTGTACCACCTAAACCGCTGTGAAATATTCTTTCCATAACCCAAAATATTGTATTCTCAGCTGTTTTAAGCGGGTGTACAAAACCGAAAGTAGAAGAGGCAAAAACAAAACTTTCACAGAAATACCGTACATAGAACAGATCTACCGCCTCTTAGAGTTGCTATCAATGAGAATGACAGATCTATAACTCGTATTTTTATGTAAATTTGGTCGGGTCGCCCAAAAAGTTACATATTGCAGCTTTAAGCTAACACACTGGAGACACACCCTGTGGTTTGATCATAGTGCTGTACAGAGACATTTCTGCAGAGGTAAGGAGAAGAGAGAGATAATTGAATTGCCTGCTAGATGATAAAAAGTGGTGGTGTAGTGTTAGATCACCTCAGAACCCAGTGTATTGTTATGATGCTAGCAGAGCTACATAATGAAAAGACAAATGTGTGTGTGTGTGTGTATGTGTGTGTGCATCTGTGTGTGCTTGTGTGTATACATGGTGTGTGTGTGTATGAATGTGTGTGTTCGTGTACAGCACATGGTGTGTTATGAGATAGCGGTACTACATAATGAAGACATACAGTGAACAGATAGACGTTCTCTCAGGGTGTTGCTGTACAGCAATAGAGGAAAATAGCAGAGTTGTTTGTGTGAAATGTAATGCTGCTTCACGTTGCTTTTAATTTTATTGATTTGTCTCTCTTTCAAAGAAACAAGGTTCCTTAATGCGGCACATATACGGTCGATACATGGCTGTCTTACTAGAACATTCAGAACAACATACAGTAATGCACTTTCGACTGTATTTTTTCCCCGTTATTTTTCAGCAGCAAAGCAGCCACTGTTCTCTGTTTAATCATCTTAAGCTGAGATCGATGCTAATCAAGTGTTCTGAAGCCTACCAGAGAGAGAGAGAGTCAGTTCTGAGACCACTAGCATTTTGTGATGAGTCAGCTGTGGGATGCTAGCAGATATTAGTGTTGGGAAGTTTGGCTCTTTTTACTGACTCTGACCTTTGACTCGTTCGGTCAAAAGAACGACTCTTTCCACTCATTTAGTTCATTTGAGCCTGTAATGCCCAGAGCACGCAGGACAACCCTGCCATTGAACGATGAACTGAATCAAAATAGTCCTCATTCTACAAGCCTCTCGTTCACATATTGTTTACCATAAGGGGCTTATTGGAGCAGTCATTTGTGACTGAGACTTGTAAAAGCATGCTTTAAAAAGTGTTCATTTGTTGATTGCTAGACATACAAATAAGATAAGTACATTTGAAACAAGGTCTAGTTGTGACCACAGCCGGACTAGGTTGTGAACGACTCATGGCGGAATGCTTTGACTGCCGTGAGGGTGATTAGCCCAGTATCGTTCGTGAACTGCAGCACCCCAAACAATTTGCTCTATAGTTCAGGTTTGTTGAGCAGAGGCTGTGTATGTTTTAGTTCGACAAAGCTGTGTCCATCATTACAATCAATAATCAATTACTTGCGTTCATTCTTGCACCATGCAATCAATTATCAGTTCTACACGTGTATTTTTGTC
>CM042417.1:14768055-14795555 GCA_023634145.1 Thymallus thymallus
TGTCTGTCTTTTACTTTCGGTTTAGTACTTAAAAATATATTTCACAGCAGTTTGGATGGTACAATGACTCTACACTATACATTGCTTGTTTTGTCACATACTGTAAACTGAAATTAGGCGAACTATTCAAATTTTAGCAACCAGGAAATAGTGGAGCAATTTGTGCATATTGCACCTTTAACTACTACAGTTTACAGACCTCTCTGTACTAGATCAATGGAGTGCAGTTGTTTGTTGTTTACTCTTACATGTAATAAAGTTAGCCTTCTTCTCTCTAACCTTTGACCTTTAACCCTGTCAGATTCTGGAAGCGCTGGCACATAATGATGACACGCTGGTTCAGATGTGCAGTAGACTGAGCTCCAGCTGCGATGTCATCCCCGAGGACCTGCAGGTCCGCTTCAGCGCCATGTGTGGGGAGCGGGTGGAGCACATCAACAGACGTATCACCAACTACAGAAAGGTACAGTGTGTGGTGGTGGGGGACGGGTGTGTGGTGTGTGTGTGCCCAATCTTACATCAACAAGTTGACCCTTGAGAGAGGTCTGGATAATATTTGTGTGTGTGTGCGCGCGCGCGCGTGCGTGCGTGAGTGAGTGAGAGAGTGAGAGAGAGAGGGAGAGAAGCATGGCTTACAGTAGAGCAGTGGCGTTTCTAGGACATTTTACATGTGGTGGCAGAAGGGTGGCAAGTTCAAATTGAAGGGTGTCATGTCATTCTATTGTTGGTTATGTCCACTTTATTTATACAAATCCAGCTACTGTAAACGGACAGTGTAATGTCTAACACAATTTAAATTACAACTGTCTATCACATATGACCACACATCACATTTTGTTGATGCTATAGAGATGTCCAGAAATGTCTAATTTCTAATTACTGTAGATAAACCTTCACAGATGAAATTAACAATTGAATTATCCATAGCAAGCTACATCAACATTGTTCAATGCCCCTTTGCTAGATAGCTATCAGGACAAGCATTACATGGCAATGATGGCAGCTAGCTACCAGCTACTTAATCTGCAAATTTACTAGCTAACTTTACCAATAATATTGACGATTGCATTACATTAGCTAGTAGATGATATCAGACATATCTTCACTATAATAAATGGCTGCTGCTAATGCAAGATTATAACATTTTGTATCATATATTTAGTAAACATGTGCAGCAGTACCTTCTTTCATTACTGATAGGCTAGTCTAGTGCGATCCTGGCTGCTCCATTTGCTTAGAGTATCATGGACCGACGCCCAGTGTTTTCACTGGAAGGGTCGGGGGAGCAGCATGGTGAGAGGAGTAGGCGGACTCAACCATTTTACGGGGAAGGGGGGACTCAAAGATATTGGAACGGGTTACCATAGAGATGAACAACTAAAGTAGAAAAAATATAATACCAATCAATAAAATTAAATATGAATATATTATAGCGGACACTCCTGACAACTGGGGGGCGAGATGTTATTTTACTGCCACTCCGGTGGTTTCGCCAGTGCAGTAGAGGGCTGTGTATGTATGAGATGTAATGTTAATTTAAACTATATATTATTTATATTGCCCAGGGTACTGTATCTGACAGAAGACATTTGTTTTCATAAGAACTTGTTGTTTCAATGGAAACTGACAAACCACAGTACACCATGATGGATCTCTGTGTTTGTTAGTTCTGCATGGATGTATATGAATGAACGACCCCTCTGAAACACATACACAACCATGCTACTAAGATCAAATCTTACTGAGGAAGAGGGTATAGATTCTTGAAGTGATACATCTTATAGAACTTATACGTGAAGAAGAAGAGCTGTTTTATGTTACCTGTTTAAAGTACTTCATCCGACGGTGCAATAATCCTCTGGGTTCAGTTAAAACACCCAACCCAGCCTTAAACATGGTTATAATTAGGAATGAGTGTGTTGATGAATGATGTGTTTTTGGTTCAGACTTGTAAATACTCCTCGTAAACACAGACTCTGGTTGTTTGTTACACACATTCTGTTTCCTGTGTCCAACCTTTGATGAATGGCTAATGGCTCAAATATTTAACATAGATCAAAGAAGAGCAGAGGGGAATGTAAATTATTCTGACAGGGGTATTCGGACCAGCTTATTGCTGCTTGGCAAAAGCCTGCATCCAGAGACCAAAAGAGCTAGGATTCAAGTAACTTTTCCAAAATTCCAAGGTTTTACAGAAATCCCGGTTGTAAGATTCCTGGAATCAGGAGGGAATAAGCAGGAAATCCTGGAATCCCCAGACCAGTGTTAAATGCTAACTCTCACCATCTCTCTCTCCTCCCTCCAGTTCTCGCGGGTGTTGAAGAACAGGGCGTGGCCCACCTTTAAGCAGGCTAAGACCAAGGTGTCCCCGCTCCACAGCAGTGACTTCTGCCCCACCAACTGCCATGTGAACGTGATGGAGGTGTCCTACCCCAAAACCACCACCTCTCTGGGCAGCGCCTTCGGCGTACAGCTGGACAACAGGAAGAGTTCCACCCTGGAGAGAGGAGGTCGCAACGCTGAACAAGGTGAGAGAATAGTACTAACATCTGACCTCTAACCCTGACCTCTAACCCTGGAGGGAGCAGCAGATAGCCTACCAGTTAGAGAAGAGGGCCAGCAATATTTTCAATCGTCTTACTGGGATGCCAATGCCCATTCTAGTGTTGTATTTAATTATGTATGTCTCCCAGGTAAGCTGAACCCCATGGTGTACGTGCAGCACACCATCACCAGTATGGCGGCTCCGTCGGGTCACAGTCTAGGTCGTACGGAGGGTCACGGCCTCCGCTTCCTGCTCCGGGAGGATGACCTGCTGGTCTTGGACTCCTACCAGAAACTACTGAGCAAGCTGACCACTCTGGTGAAAGAGATGGAGGGTCACGCCTCACAGATACACGAGTGAGTTTGGCAACACACACGTACACAGATATGTGCAGACGCGCACACACACACACACACACACACACACACACACACACACATACACACGCCGACCAAGCATGTACACACACGCATGTTGCACGCAGGCATGCACGCAAGCACACGCACCCTTACTCAGAAGTATTTTGATTGTTGTTTGTCACTTCAGGAGTAGAACAATTTGTTTATTTGTCTGACACTTTATTGGTATGATTTCCGTTTTAATATGCGCTGCATGGACAGTGAAACCGGCTGGGGAGAAAATAGATTTTTGTAATAAGCAGAGGAAATGGTGTGATTTGTAAAGACCGGCGACTGCTTCCGCTGATGCAGTTTCCTCTGTTATAAGACAGACGCAAGCATGCACACACACACACACACACACACACACACACACACACACACACACACACACACACACTAGCATAAACTGGTCCTTTTGATATGAGCCTCATAGAGTGAGCGGTAGAAGGCCATTCTGTGTGATATAGTGGTCTCTGGTGAGCGAGAGGAGAGTGTTCCATCTGGCTTTTTAGACTTCGTCGTTCTCACTCACGTTATTACTTTAGCGCAGCGGTCACCAACGTTCTGAGTCAAAATGCAAACCGAGAATAAAACCCAGTACTGTAACAATGAGGTTTGTGCAGTAAGCTATAGACCCAATACATTATCGCCTCATATTGGCTTTGCTTGAATTGCCCTGCCAATGCATTGTTGTTTGAATATAATATACTCATTCATTACTGCTGCAGTGCTTCTTGTAGCGCTGAATGGAAATAGGAAGAACACGCATTTGTTGAATACAAAGTGTTGACAGTGCTGAGTAAGAACTTAAACATGAACTCATACAAACAGCAGCTATTTGCTGTATTCATTGATAGTCTCTCTCTAGTCATGGTTTGAAACGTTTTGAAATCTCACAGTATCAACTTTGCTGTAGCTTTCTTTTATGCCTGTAACGTTACTGCAGACATGGTAATCTGAGCCATCCGATTGGCCAGCGAAAGGCCTATAGAGTGCGTGTGCGTTTCCTTGCTGGCCATGCTGGTTCCAGTGCTGCCGCTGGTTTCATTGTTTGGAGGTTCAGAGTCACAGGGTAGGAAATGGGAAACACTGAGGTCTGACAGGAACAACACACACACACCTTCCTCCCAGCTATGTAATATAGCTCATTAAAGGTGATCTGTAACCAGCTACAGCATTGTCAGACCGAGAGCAGCAGTACTAATATAAACTGTAAAGGGCAGCTAGCCGCGGCGTGGCTACTTTTCTGTGACCTCTATGGCTCTGGGTGTGTCAGTGTTAGCCAGTGGATTACAGAGACTATTGATCTGTCCTCTGATCTCTGATAGGGCCTCCGGAACAGCAGACACCTCTTAAACCAGACAGAGAGGGAGGGTCATTTTTAAGGGCCCTTATTTAACCCTCTCCTATCTTTCCCTCGCCCACTCTCTCCCAAACATCTTTCTCTTGATTAACCCACTGTCCGTCCTCGCCTCACCCCTCTCCCTCTGTCTTTCTCTCTCTGTGTAAGTGGCTGCGGGGTGTATGACTGACCTTGTCTCCTGTCTGTTGTGCTGTAACCATGTGTTGATGAATTGAAGCTGTCACGTTTGGAACAAAGGATACTTTTATTTCACAATCAGCATTTCCTTCCTTCTCCCTCCCCAAAGTGGAGACGGATTTCCAACTTCCAACCTCACTGAAGGGAACATTAGTTGCATAACTTCTTGGCGGCGGTTCCTCTGCGTTGTCCGATTAGCACCACAACCTTAGACTTTTTGTATCAGGACAAACATGGGGTCACACAGCTGTCCGAGGACGTGCCTGATGACGTGGTTTATATCTCTACCGCCTCTCCTCTCTTCTCCCCATGTCCTGTATAGGGTTGCACATTTTGGGGAATATTCAGAGGTGGAAACATTCCGTTGGAATTAACGGGAATATATGGGAATTAACGGAAATGTATGCAAATTAATATTAATACCATTTAAATGTAGATGTTTTTTGCATTTGATATATTTACCATATAATATGGAGACAGAAACATAAACATTTTACCTTATCATAAGAAGATATAATTGCAAATGATTAAATCCTTCCAATAGAAATGAAAAAAAACTATTTAATTACGAATTGAACTTTAATTAAACGAGTTGACTCTTCACATGGGATGATTTCACTGAACAACAAAAGAAAGGGAATATTGAGTGATCCTCAATGATCCATCGCATCTCTCAACATACATCTGTGAAATGATAGTCTAGAAACTAAAGCTTTGGTTGTCTTCCTCTCAGGCTTCCATGTCTTCTCCCTGGACCTCCTCAATGTCCACCTCTTGAACATCCGACTCTGAGGCCTCATCTTCACTGTCACTTTCCAAACTTGTTGAGGATGGCTCGTTGTCAGGCTCAAAAAGCTTAAAATTTGCCCGGATGGCCACCAATTTTTCAATCCTTGTATTGGTCAGCCTGTTGCGTGCTTTGGTGTGTGTGTTCCCAAACAAGGACCAGTTGCGCTCTGAGGCGGCTGATTTTGGTGGGATTTGGAGGATGATGGAGGCAACCGGGGAAAGAGCCTCAGATCCACAAAGTCCCTTCCACCTGGTGGCTGATGAGATATGTTGGCACGACTGCCATATTGCATCTCCATCCCAAAGCCTTGCTTGGAAGTGTACTTCACCAGACTGCCAAGAACCTTGCCCTCATCCAGGCCAAGGTGGCGAGACACAGTAGTGATGACACCATAGACCTTGTTGATCTCTGCACCAGACAGGATGCTCTTGCCAGGTCCAACATGTACGCTGCGGCGTGTATGGGCTTCAGGCATAAGTCTTCACGCTTTTTGATGTATTTCAGAACTGCAGTTTCCTCTGCTTGGAGCAACAGTGAAGTGGGCAGGGCAGTACGGATTTCTTCTCTTACATCTGCAAGCAGAGTCTGAACATCATACAGGATGTCTCCCTCAGTCTGTGCAATGGATCCTCTTGATGGGGCTGTCCATATCGGCAGACTGTGATATGGCCATTTCTTGGTGAGGTAGATTGCGGCTATAACTTGATGACCCTTCACATACCTTACCATTTCCTTGGCTCTCTTGTAGATTGTAGAATGTATCCATTGTTTTCAGTGCCATGATGTTCTTGAGGAGCAGATTCAATGCATGAGCAGCACAGCCAATGGGTGTGATGTGAGGGTAGGACTTCATGTTCGCAGCATTGTCTGTCACCAGTGCAAATACCTTCTGTGGTCCAAGGTCATTGATGACTGCCTTCACTCATCTGCAATGTAGAGACCGGTGTGTCTGTTGTCTCTTGTGTCTGTGCTCTTGTAGAATACTGGTTGAGGGGTGGAGATAATGTAGTTAATTATTCCTTGCCCACGAACATTCGATCACCCATTAGAGATGATTGCAATACAGTCTGCTTTCTCTATGATTTGCTTGACCTTCACTTGAACTATGTTGAACTATGCATCCAGCAAATGAGTAGATAAAGCATGTCCGGTTGGAGGGTTGTATGCTGGGCGAAGAACATTCAGAAATCTCTTCAAATACACATTGCCTGTGAGCATCAGATGTGAACCTGTTGCATACACAGCTAGACATTCATCAGCATTTATCTGACAATGTTCCTCCATTGAGTCAAAAAACTTCTGATTCCAGGAGGACCATGAGCTGTTGCTATCGATAAGGTGTCTGATTCCTAATTTTCACCTCGAATAGAAGTAGTGGGACTTTTGTCAGAGGTTGCTTGTTGTGAGCGCTGAGGGAACTTTATGCACTTGGCCAGACGATTCTGCATCTTTGTTGCATTCTTCACATATGATTTGGCACAGTATTTGCAAATGTACACAGCTTTTCCTTCTACATTAGCTGCAGTGAAATGTCTCCACACATCAGATAGTGCCCGTGGCATTTTCCTGTAAAGATTATAAAAAAATGTGTAAAAAAAATAAATAATACAATTCCATGTACAGATAAATAGTTAAACAGTAAGATTAAACAACTCCTTTTTAAGTAAATGTTTTAAAATGAAACATGGGTTGGAAACAGGTGAATTAACACTCCTCAGTTAGCAGGCTCAAGCAAACTAAAACCCACATGGTAGCAAAAACTAACTAGCAGAAATTGTAAACAAGTTAGAAATGATTTAAACACAATTTGCTGTAGGCTACGATTTACTAGTTAACAAAAAATAATATATGTCAAATAAAATATATTCACCCCATCCAGTATTGTAATAAAAACGTACCAGAAATAATGTAGTCCTTGGCTCAGACATTGTAGTAATGTTGGCTCAATAGCGTCTCAATGTGCAAGATCTTGAGAATCAGCTGCACATGTGATGGAAGAATGCACTGTGCATGCAGAGGGTTGCAATTCCATTGAATTGGGAATAGTTTAACCAAAATATTCCACAAGACCTAGAATTGCCTTATGTGTATCCCACAAAAAAGGTTAACTGTTATAAGCTAACTTTTTTTATGAATTTAAGCAAAATTCCCCAAACTTCCCATGGAAAGTTCCAGTCCTCCTTTCCTGGAAATTTTCACCTTTGTTTTCTTTCTCTTCTCCCCCAGTTCTCGCTCTTCCAACCTTTTCTCCTCCTAACCTATGTCCTCCTATCCCCCCTCCTCTCCTCCTCTCCCGCCTGCATCCACATGGTCAAGAACAGAACGTCCATTCATTTCTCATCCAAGAGATTAGAACACTAACAAAGTCTGTGTCTCAAATGGCACCCTATTCCTTATACAGTACACTGATTTTGACCGGGGCCAATAGGGCTGGGTCAAAAGTAGTGAGCTATATATTGAATAGAGTGCCATTTGGGACGCATACAACCTCTCCCGTCCAGTCAGCTCCAGTACTTTACATCTGTCCACTCTAACATGTTCACTTCCTCTCTGATTAAACCATGCTGATTCACTATTAAGAACCTGAGGTAAAGGCTTTGTAATGCAGATGCTCTTATAGATCTTGTGAGGGTGATTGATGTCTACAGAGCCTATAGAGGTTGTCAAGGGTCTTGATTAGAGGTTTATGTGTGTAAAGCTTTTCAGGACAGAGTTAGGGGAGAGAGAGTTGGTTGCTCTTGCTCTCTTTCCTTCTCTCCCTTCCTTCTGTCTCTTCTCTCTTTTTCTCGCTCTGTTTCTCTCTCACTCTCTTTCTCTGTTTCTCTCTTTTCTCACTCTTATTTCTCTCCTATCTCTCTTCTCTCTCTTCTCTCGCTCTCTTCTCTCACTCGCTCTCTCGGTCCAGTCCCTGACCCAGTGTTGTGCTACTGTCATTGTTATTAGGGGTTCAAGCAGCAAATGACCGATCTGTTTTCTTGGGGACCTCCAATGCTGCACAAATGTTTTGGTACCCTTGCCCATATCTGTTCCTCTACACAAGCCTGTCTCGGAGCTCTACGGACAATTCCTTCGACCTCATGGCTTGGTTTTTGCTCTGACATGCACTGTCAACTGTGGGACCTTATATAGACAGGTTTGTGGCTTTCCAAATGTCCAATCAATTGAATTTACCACAGGTGGACTCCAATCAAGTTGTAGAAACATCTAAAGGATGATCAATGGAAACAGGATGCACCTGAGCTCAATTTTGAGTCTCATAGCAAAGGTTCTGAATACTTTTGTAAATAAGGTAATTTTTTATAAATGTGCAAAAAATTTCGAAAAACCTGTTTTTGCTTTGTCATTGTGGATTATTGTGTAGATTGAGGGGAAAAAATAATTTAATCTATTTTAGAATAAGGCTGTAACGTAACAAAATGTAGAAAAAGGGAATACTTTCAGAATGCACTGTATTTCTCCCTGCTCCTTCGAATGCCCTGCCCACAGGCCCCAAGCTGCTTACACTTCCTTATTAACCACCAGCCAATCACAGGGCCTGGAACCTTCTCCATGGCAATGGAATGCCACTGTATTTTAGAGGGGCATTGTTGTGGGTTCTGGAGTGGGAATTAATGATGGCATCGCCCAGGTCTCCCTCATTCCTTCTCTGAATGGATGGATGGATGTAGGGAGGGATGGATGGATGTAGGGAGGGAGGAGGGATAAAGGGGAAAACTAAAGAACTTTTGAAACGATAGAGGCTGTATAATATATCATGGGATGTGTGAGGTGTGAGAGGACATAAGGGCAGTCTGTTGACTCCCCCAAAATGAAACAGTCTCAAGTAAAGCCTGAAACATGACACAATGGAAAATATATGTAGTGACGGACATGAATGGAATTAGTCTGAAATGCAAACAGACATGGCGTGTTAGTGTTTTTCTCCCTGCCAGTCTGTATAGGCCAGTCAGAAAGCCCAAGCCTTGCATTTATTGGAAATATGGCTCTAAATGTCTCCATGTGTTGCTGCAGTTCTGTGAAAATATCCTGGTCTGTGTCCCAAATGGCACTATATTCCCTATACAATGTACTACTTTTGACCAGAGCCCTATGGGCCCTGTGAGTGAGTGGGCCCTGGTCAAAGTATTGCACTATATAGGGAACAGGGTGCCATTTGGGACGCATCCTCAAGCTCTGTTCCTCTTCCTCCACAAAGCCCCTGATAGAACCCAGGCATGCAGAGCAGAGTGAGAGACTGAGTGAGGAGCTGGTGTGTGTTGAGTTTAGGCTGTTGACACAGCTGGCTGTGCATGTTTGAAGTTATTAATATTTGGAGGACCTCTGGCCTGCTGGAGTTGTTGTGAGGAAGACTAACACAAACTGGTTGGAGCTTTGTTTGGCTCTCACTGTCAGTGGGTGTATGTGAGTGATCCACATGCACACACGTATGTTGATGATATCCTACACACACGCATGCACGGACACGTTCACTCACTCACAGGTCTTAACATGCGCAATTACACATACTCACACAAACACAGTTGACACGCTTCACATACACACTTTTCTTTGACGCATACACACACACACACACATCTTGATGACATTAGGCGCTGTGTTCTTTCAGCGTGAGGCAGGTTTTCTGTGTAAAGTCAACTTGACATTGCACTTTTGAGAGGATGTTAGGGTTGGAGGAATGAAGCCACGTTAGTCATCATGCTCTCCTGCCTAGTTAGAGCTGGTGATGATGGTTCTTTGTGTCTACTATAGGATAGGTGTATGATGTGGCTACTTTCAATAACCTGCATCTTCTCTCTCGGTCTATCTCTCCTTCCCTCCTCTCTCTCCCAGCCTCCTTTCCTCCATCACCCTCCCCCCTGCCTCAGAGATGAAGTCACCAGAGAGTTACATCTCAGCAGAGAGCGAAGGAGAGAGAGGAGGAGAGAAGAACGGAAAGAAGGTGTGTTTCAACGTAGCCGGAGAGGAACAGGAGGACTCAGGACACGACACCATCAGCAACAGAGACTCCTACAGGTGATCACCAAGAGAGGGAGGGATGGAGCGAGAGAGTATAGTTGGTAGCCAATTAACTTGTTGGTGAAAAGAAATTATCCTTCTGTTTTTCTTGTGACTGTAACATCAACATATAGGCTGCTTCCCAAATGGCACCTGTTATGAAACCAATTAACTAACCTACGGATATTGTTGCAATCGCTTTGTCTAGAGGTTCTAGGCCTAGTTACATGGTCTGTAACCTGAAGGAATGTGCGAAAGCAATGAGCGTTTTGGGACTGTGTTGAATGCACGTACCCAAGAGAAAGTAACTTCGCCTTGACCTCTCTGTCTTGGCATCTGTGTTCAGATGGTGACTCAAATAAATGTATACAAAAGGCAACTACAAACAGGCATGCCCAAACTAACAAAAGGCCTCATGGCCACCAAATCCACCAGCAGCCTCACGGCTCTCCAAACTGGCACTCTGACTGATCACCTTAATGGGCAGCACATGATGTGCTTATTAAGCAGGCTCAGCAGCTGGACAAGGTTGCTGCTGCCCCCTGGGGGACTGGAGTGTGGCAGTGTCACCTGCATAGTGTCTTTGTCTATGTCCTAACACTAACCTTCCCCCAATATCATAGCACAAACTATTCCCTACTTTTGACCAGGGCCCATAGGGTATAGGGTGCCATTTGGGACAAAGCCAGAAAGATTGATTGTAACCAGTTTTTAGTATTAGAGGGCAGTAATAGTCGATCTACTAGTTGCTGGAAAATCTTTTTTCCTGTGTCTCTCTTCAGTGACTGTAACAGCAACAGGAACTCCATAGCTTCCTTCACCAGTATCTGTAGCAGCCACTGCAGCTCCTATGTTCACAGTGATGAGATGGACTCAGGTAACTACACACACTCAGATAACTACACACACACTGATGAGATGGACTCAGGTAACTACACACACACTGATGAGATGGACTCGGGTAACTACACACACTCAGGTAACTACACACACTCTGATGAGATGGACTCGGGTAACTACACACACTCAGGTAACTACACACACACTGATGAGATGGACCCAGGTAACTCAGGTAACTACACACACACACACCCTGATGAGATGGACTCGGGTAACTACACACACTCAGGTAACTACACACACACTGATGAGATGGACTCGGGTAACTACACACACTCAGGTAACTACACACACACTGAAGAGATGGACCCAGGTAACTCAGGTAACTACACACACACACACTGATGAGATGGACTCAGGTAACTCAGGTAACTACACACACACTGATGAGATGGACTCGGGTAACTACACACACTCAGGTAACTACACACACACTGAAGAGATGGACCCAGGTAACTCAGGTAACTACACACACACACACTGATGAGATGGACTCAGGTAACTCAGGTAACTACACACACACTGATGAGATGGACTCGGGTAACTACACACACTCAGGTAACTACACACACACTGATGAGATGGACCCAGGTAACTCAGGTAACTACACACACACACACACTGATGAGATGAACCCAGGTAACTACACGCACACACACTCTGACGGATGGTAATACATGCACGCGCAAACACACACAGAACCCTGTAATCCAAATCAACCACGCCACAGGATACAAGTCACACAACACACACACAACACACAGACATACATTACATAACTTGCATGGATGATTTACCCTGGAAATAGTTTTAATGTTTTAAATGACCCAAGTACACTGCAAATGCCTCACCTTTCCACAGTAGTCATATCGAATTACACCACACTATTCACAATTAGGGTTGCAAAGGGAGGGTATATTACTGGAATCTTTCAAAGTTTACCGGTAAACTACCAGAAGTTTGCTAACTTTCAAGGATTTTATGTAATTTATCTAGTGGTCCTTTTGGGTACTTACACACAATCATATCAACAAAAGAACAAGCTTGAAACGAACTTCAACCAAGTTTGAACCCAGCTCAATGAACAGAACAGAACAGAACAGACGTCATTTTCTTCCTTCTACCCACAGTAGTGGTTTACAATAACGCCACACATTATACGTACTATTCACTAGACAGGACACAAGTTCAAGGCCTACTTTAGACCTCACAGTACTTGTTCTATCTTCCCTATTCAAGGTATAAAAACACACATCTAGATAGATAGATAGATAGATAGATAGGTACTTAATCAGGTCCTGACTGACAGGACCTGATTATGACCTGACTACATGATTATAGCGTTGAATCTATGGGCTGCGTCCCAAATGGAACCCTATTCCCTACATAGTGCACTACTTCTGACCAGAGCCGCATGGTCCCTGGTCAAAAGTAGTGCTCTATATAGGGAATAGGGTGCCATTTGGGATGCAACCCATGTGAACGGAAAACCTGTGGATGAGTCTGATTGGGTATGGCAGGCGTTTGGCTGTGTCAACCCACAGCTGTTTCAACCCTTACGAAAAAACCACATTAAGTGTTCCAAAAACCCATGATTTCACATGTGAAATTTTGCGTGAATTCATATGACTTTCCACATGTGAAATAATGTGTTTCTTCTGTAAGGGAAGTCAAATATCGATCCCTGTATCTGTCTGCTGTCTGCCTGAGAGCTATCACACACACACACTCACTCACTCACTCACACACTCTCTCACACACACACACACACACACACACACACACACACACACACACACACACACACACACACACACACACACACACACACTGTCATTGTGGTTTACAGGCCATCACTTAGCAATTAGCATATAATGGCTACGAATTTAGCATGGAAGTGGTTTTGGCAGGATCTTTACAGCTGTGACCGAGATCTGACAGACAGATAGACACAAAGACAGGAGATTGGACTGGACACAGAGCTGAGTGTGTGTGTGTGTGTCTGCGTGTGTGTCTGCGTGTGTGTCTGCGTGTGTGTCTGCGTGTGTGTCTGCATATGTGTGTGTGCGTGTGTGTGCGTGTGTGTGCGTGTGTGTGTGTGTGTGTGTGTGTGTGTGTGTGTGTGTGTGTGTGTGTGTGTGTGCGTCTAATACTGACTGGTGATTATGAATGTTGTCCTGTAGGAGATGAGATGCCTGCTAGTGTTTGGATCTCTCATGACAAGCAGAAGAAACTACACAGCTTTCTGGAGCATCTCTTCAGCCAGGTGGGTACTGAGCTGTATTATAAATCCCAGTGGGCATCGTCCCATGGCGGTGGTACTGTTAAAATACTCATTACTACTACAGATTATGGACACAAGGAAGAGGTATAACATTTCAAATTGTGAAGTAAATAAAATCAGTGGACATTGGACAACGAGTGGGGCCAATGTCGTAGAGTACAATAATACACGTCTCCCATATTGCACCATATTCCCAGTGGACCATGGTCATAAGTAATACGCTATATAGGAAATAGGTTTCCTTTTGGGACGCAGATGACCTGTTTGTAATTCAAATAAATTTGCCATTGTGAAAGCAAACCCATATGGATCCGAGAGATCCATATGGGTTTGAGATGTTGTTTTGGTTTCTTAGATTTCATGTTTGTGGTTTCCAGGGAGATTTATGTTTTTGACTTTTTACCTATGACCTCTGTTGATTTACTGTCACATGTCTGATAGGCCGGCCCACCCAACCACCAGTCTGCAAACATCAGGGTAGCCTTGACCCCCAACCTCTCTCACACTATGGGAAACGGGAGTGTAACGAGTATGATAGCATGGCCCCTTTGACACGCAAACATACACGTGCACACTCTCCCCACCACACACAAACACTCCTGGGAGACATTTCAACAGTGTTGAAAAAGCCTCTTTAACGAGGCTGTCTCCATTCATGGGCAGTAAAAGTACAGAATGGGTTCCGCTGCTGCCTCGGCACTTTCCGCTCCGCTCCTTTCCTTTCCTGCCGTTCGTTTGTTTTATTGTAGGCCAGCTTCCCGGGCTTTGTTTATACACGACAGATGAGATGTGTTCTGGTAGCAGGGGATAGGGGTGTGTATTTGTGTGTGAGCGGCAGAGCTGTTCCAGTTCTTTCTTCATGATGTGATGGCAGTTCAATTAATGCGATGGAATTTAATTATGGACACAGTGATTGCACAAACACACACCGCGGTCTTCCCTTGTCACTTAAGTGAACATAGCAGAAAATAAAACCGTAGTTTTCATCTTTGAGACACTTCTAGTTGTTTAATTTTTATATTCTTCTTAAGAGTGACACAGAGAGACCATAGAGAATATTGAATATATTGAAGAGAGATCATCAGACATATCGGATACATCAAAAGACCCCCCACACCCCTCCAAGTAGTTTTTCCTACCATCTCCCATACAAAGACTGTATGTGTAGTACAGTACACGTGTAGTCTCTCTTGACAGACTGGTTGCCTGCTCTAAGTGTATAAGTGCAGTATCTGTAAGTGCAGAATCTGTAAATGCAGGACAGTGTTTCAGTACAGTGTTTCAGTACAGTGTTTCAGTACAGTGTTTCCTCTTGCACAAAAAAAGATAAACAATTTAATTAGCTTTTATTTCATTCTGGAATCTCCATGACGATCATCCAACAACGATTATCTGACTGGGAGGTTAAAGTCTGTGTCTGACAAACAGAGTCTGTGTCGCAGACTGTGACAGGAGAAATGACCAGTGGGTCTGCGTTTCCAAAATGTTAATCACAGGGGCAGAAGTATGGGTAGAGTTTCTCAGTGAAGGTGCAGCCAGTGAAAGTGTACATATGACAAGGAGCCATGTCCTCACTTGTAGACCAGGAGACCTGTCCCCCCTCATAATTCACAAACACCCTCACCTTCTGGGGTGTCTTACTTAGGGAGAGGCGAACAATTGAGCTTGAGATAGCCTGGTACTCATTTCTAGACCTCAGCCCCACAGTCCAGACTCCATTTTCCCAGCTAAATGGAGCTTTACCCATCCTGCCGATGGACTCTCTGGCCACTCCTAACTGCCACTTTGTCTTATTCCTGACTAGCACCTCATATTAGAATCTCCCTGAGGAGAAGCCCTCTTTGCCAAGGACACAAATAGCATTACCAAACCTCGCTGGGTAGTCATAAACATTCCTTTTTTTTGCTTCCATGCGCCCCTTGTTTACCATCCTTAGAGATGGTAAGATTGGGATGTGCTGTTTTAGGGTCTAGGGTCAAGTCCACTTCATACTGCTGCAAACTCTTCAGCTCAGCTTCACGCAACTTCTTCAGTTCACTCATCAGTTTCTCCTGTAGCTGGGACACAGGTCTCACAGTCTTCTCCATCAGCTCTCTCTGAGACACAGCTCTCTTTATCTCCCCCTCACACACCTGGCTATAGACACTGATCTAGACCAGTCCTTGGTGGGCAGAAGGCTGCGTAGGGAATGGAAGCTCTGGAGGAAGTGGAGGTGGTCCTCAGTGCATGACAGCTGTTTCAGCTCAGTGCTCCACGTCAGTAGCACAGTGATTTCCTGCTCCAGCTCTTTAATGAACCCTTCACCCTGCCTCTCTGCTGCTTTCTGTTTCCCCTCAATCACCTCAATGAGCTGGGCCTGACTTCACTTAATGAGGTCCATCAGATCAGTGAAGACCTGCATCTCCACGCTGTCTTCTATCCCTCTCTCTGCAACTCTCGTTAATCTCCTGAACCTTCTGCTGTCGCTCTTTGATAATCTGCTGCACCTGTGCCTCCGTCTTCCCCAGCTGATCCTTCCTCTCCCCATATTCTTCCTCTAGAGGGACGATGTGGTGACTCTTGTGGTCTGCCTCGGTACAGAACTGGCACACACACGTCTGGTCAGTCCTACAGAACAGCTCCAGGAGTCTGCCGTGCTTCTTACACATCCTGTCTTCCAGGTTCTGCACGGGGTCGATCAGCTTGTGTCTATTTAAGGCTGCGGCTATCTGATGAGGCTGCAGGTGGGTTTCACTGTGGTCAGACACACCAGGCAGGATTTCAGAGCTTTGAGCTTCGTACCAGTGCAGACTTCACAGGGCACTTCTCCTGGCTCAGCAGCTTTTACTTGAATTGCCTGCCTGAACTGAGCAGTCATCTCAGAAATGAAAGTGTTGACCAAGAGATCTGGTCTCCTACCAAAATCTGTTTTACACAGTGGACACTGGCATAGTCCGGTGCTATCCCAGTATCCGCTGACACTGGCACAGTCCAGTGCTATCCCAGTATCCGCTGATACACACCTTGCAGAAGTTGTCCACATGTAATAGAGATAGGCATTGTGAACACATCCAGACAGATTCAGACAGGAGGTGGCCATGTCTAGACAGAGACCATGAAACATGTCCTGGTATCAGCTGAATATCAATAACAAAACTTTATGAATAAACAGATTCAGCTTTAAAGACCCCTTCCAGCCTCCTAAATAATATAATATAATGATTATAATAATAATAATAATAATAATAATAATATTAATCAATGAAAATCCTATCAGACCAACCCCTTGAATTTTACAGTTGTGTCAAAAAAATACATTTGATATAACCCTAAAAGTCTGTCAAGCAGTTTATTTTATTAACCTTTTGTAGCACAAGTAAATGGTTTAAATTCTCCAAAATAAGCATATATTTTAAAACAATCTAACATTTATAGTCAAAGTTGATGTTTCAAAGTAAATGTTTTTGTATCGTTTTGAACACATATTTTGATACATTTTATCCATAGTCACTTCAGTGGTGTGTTTCTGTGATACTGAGAAATTGGTGATTGAGCTAATCTGACATACCTGCACGGCCTAAAATGGCCAATATATTGTAGGCATTATGGGCTCTGCTGCCATCAGACTTTTAGCTTTAACTTTTGAATTCAATGAGCTATCAACTCGGCTCCATTTGCATCTGAAAGATGAGACTATTGACTTGGTATAGAGACATTGACTGGAAGCTAAATATATAAATATTTGTTTTAGTTTTTTTGTTCTAGTGGCTGCCACGTCCTCCAGGGGCCAAATCTGGAGTACATGCATCTAAATTTGGTTGACTATCACAAAGTTGACTATTGACATTTTCAGTTTAGTAGGCAAAATAGATACTTTTTTTATTCCTCCATATTAACACAGAAATCATGGTAAAAATGTTTAGGGTTAATTGTGTACGTATTTATATAGTTTTTTTTTTTTTTTAAGTAGCTGGACGGGGGTCTATAAAGTTGTCAAGCAGGTTTACATATTCAATTCTGTAGATTACAGAAGGGCAATTCTTGTACAGTTAAAAAATATGCCATTGTGACACAAATCCTTCTTGCTATCAAGCTCCAATCATGGAGACTTTGTCTAGGTAAATCTTTCTGTCACCTCACCTGTGTGTGATGGTGTTGACTCTTCTGTTCTCTGATTTAATAAGAGACCCTCAGCAATAGGAGACGGCATTGTTGTGTGTCCAGAGATTTCTTAAGAGCAGGTGAGAGTTTGTTTCCATGTCGGATAATGTCTTTTCACTTCAGATTCATTTCAGCAAAATGAAATGATAACATGTTTCTCCTTCCTGTTGTTCTAAACCGGTCCAGATAGTTTTTCCCTCTGATATATAGTTCTATGGTATTTCTATTGTCAGGTCACATGCATCAGCACATAAAGAAGGAGGGGCATGGTAAGGTCAGGTGTCATTTTGCTCCAATGAAACTTAAGAGATAAAATAACAAATCCGTGAGGATTGAGTCGGTAATGTCTATCCAAGACTATCTGCTAAGTTCCCCTGATTCAAGCCTTAAATTATGGAAAATAATTGTAAATGCACCCAGACAGCCATTTCACAGAAGGTGGAATAGTAATAGTAATATATGCAAAACACAGACTAAACAAGCAAAACAACCTCAGATCGACTGGACACACCCCAATAATGCCATACATTCTCAACAGCTCTGGCACGCCATTCAGTGAATGCAACATTTCTAACTTTGACAAACATAATTAAATTTGATTCCATGAATGTAACTGCCATCAAATCACCCCTAACCCCCTGCTAACCGAACACATCTCATCTGTAGTGTCTCATCTGTGGTGTATAAATCTCTTTGTCTCTCTCTCTCTCTCTCTCTCTCTCTTTCTCTCGTTTCTCTTCAGGTGGAGTCCATCACCAGTCTGCTGAAGGGAGCGGTGGTGGCCAAGGCCTTTGAACAGACCAAGTGCTTCACGCCTGGACGAGGGCTACAAGGTAAAGACGGAGGGGTTGTCTTTCAGTGTGCACCCTATTAACTTTGTAGTGCACTACTTTTGACGAGGACTGCACGGTAAAGGACGGTTGTCCCTTACTTAGCCCATGACTCTGTGAGATTTGAAAGCACAACGGTTTTTAGAACAAACAGGCCAGACCCTAGCCTACTGTAACAAGATGGGTTTGGTCGACAGAAGAATTCCAGAAGAAAAAAGAACTCTGGGGATGTTTGCCTTTCAATGGGAGGAAAAACTCCATCCTTTCTTCTCCTCCCTCCATCCCTTCCCTCTCCACATGCATCCCTTTCTCTGGCATGGTGGTATCTAGATTATTTTCTCCTGTAAAGGCTGTTTTTATACGGTTTTGCCGTGTTTTTGTAGTGTTTTTAGCTGGGGTGTAGCTGTGTTTATTAGGGCTTGCTCGGGTGCACAGTGGACCTTGGAGAATTAAGATAACATTGGAGAGATTCCAGACCCAGCATCCATCGCTCCTTTTCTCTAAAGAAAGAAAGAGTTTGAGAGGAAACAGGACCTGCTCAGAAAACACTGCAGCCTCCCTCGCAGGGCTGCTACTTCCTGTGTGTGTGTGTGTGTGTGTGTGTGTGTGTGTGTGTGTGTGTGTGTGTGTGTGTGTGTGTGTGTGTGTGTGTGTGCATGCGCAGGCTTGCATGCGTGCCCTCCACCCTCCATCCCTCCCTCCATCCCTCTGTTCATCTCTCCTATTCCAATCCCTCTGTGCCCTCCTCTTTCGCTTCCTCCCTCCCTCCACCCTTCCCTTCTCTTTGTTCCTCTCCTATCACTCTGTACCCTTCCCTTCTCTCTGAGCAACACTTTGGAGCTCCGATGTGGCACAGTGGTCTAAGACACTGCATCTCAGTGCTAGAGGCATCACTACAGACAACCTGGTTTGAATCCAGACTGTATCACAACCGGCCGTGACTGGGAGTCCCATAGGGCGGCGCACAATTGGCCCAGTGTCATCCGAGTTTGGCCGGTGTAGGCCGTCATTGTAAATAAGAATTTGTTCTTAACTGGCTTGCCTAGTTAAATAAAGGTTAAATTATTATATATATATATTTTTTTAATAAAAAAATATCTGGAACCATGCCACTGGCCTGCTGCTTACTGCAATTCCACCCCAGTTCTAGTACAGTACTGCTTATCACCCAACAGTGAAGATGACACCATACAGACCTACTGTACGTATATAATAGCCACAGTTGTCAGATCACATCATAACAATATTCTGTTAAGTAACATTTTTGGGATGCAGAACTTTTCTTGGCCTGAAACATTAAACAGCTTCTATCAATTGTTTTGTTTTATCTCAGGACGTTTTTCTGTTCTGGCCGAAGAACTTTACCTTCAGATACATGTTTAATCTGGACAGGAAATGTAGCTGGAACAAAAGTTGCTATATTTAATCCTATCAGTTTCCTGGAGTGACAATAAACCACTATACTTTCCATATTCTGACTATGAATCATGAATCTCCATTGCTGAGTCGGGACATTCTGGAGATTAGATGGTGGACAGTTGTTTTCATGAAAAGGAGGAAAATCTATTGTTTCTTTATAAATGTCATGGCCAAGGTTTCTAAAGGTTAGGTTTTGTGGGTTTCAAAGATTACGTCCCAAATGGCAGGCTATTCCCTATGTAGTGCACTACTTTTGACTGTCGAAGGTAGCGCATTTGTAAAGGGAATAGGGTGCCATTTGGGACACAGATAATGACTTGTGAATAATGAACTGAATTGAATCAGTCTGGCATAGCCCCAACCTGTGTGGTGGCCTGGGGCTATATGTATCAAGCGTTTCAGAGTAGGAGTGCTGATCTGGGATCAGTCCCCCCATCCATATAGTGTTATTCATTGTTATCTAAAAGGCAAGACTGATCCTAAATCAGTACTCCTTCTCTGAGACGTTGGATACATCTGGCCCTTATACCCCTCTACTACACTCTCCAAAAAAGGTTGGTTGTCTTTGTGTGTCTTTGAGGATATTTTATTAGACTCTGTGTGTGTGTGGGGGGGGGGGTTAGGTCCCCTATGTGTGTTTAGATATCAGAACCCTCCAAACACTTTACACATTTCACACGTTTCATTTCTCTCCTCTGATCTGTGTCTCTCGCCCCATGTGAGCACAGATGCATTTGATCTAGGAGGAGAGTGTGTGTGTGCGTGCGTGCGTGTGTGTGTAATGGCAGAGCATTCCTTCTTCCTAGAGAACAGAAACACACACACCAAACACCCTCACAGCCCCACACACTACACACACAAGGGAGACCAAATCCCTAAATGCTCTACAAGCCTCTAGTTCACCACCATCCTGTTATCACAGATTCAACCTCCCATCTCTCTCCAAAATAAACACTATATCTAAACCCTCTGTGTGTGTGTGTGTCTGTCTTTACACCCTAGATTGATCTGCTGCCCCCCCCCTCTTTCTCTCTTTCTCTCTCTCGCTCTTTCTCTCCCTCTCTATCCTAATAAAGACTGTCTGTGTGTGAGGCACGGCTAGGACCAAATAAAGACAGCAGTCTTAATGAGACATTCATTACCAGACATCCCATCAAATTTGTCTGGCACTCAGACATACATCCACAGTGTCTGGGCTGAAGAAATGGAGAGGGAGGGAGGGCGAGATATTGGGGGTGAGAGAGAATGTGAGTGCTGGTTCTCACCTTCAGATAGAAGAGTGTAAGGATGTATGTTCAGAGGTCTCTTTTATGGTAACCTTTATGGTTTTCAGGTTTGGTGTCCAGAGACCTCTCTGGAAATCTCTATGTTTGGGATTGGTCCGCATTGCCTCTAATTGGGGAGCCTATTTAAGTATTAGTTATTCCCACCCGTGTTTGTGGGTTTTCGTGTGTGTTCCTTTTTGTTTTCACGCATGTTCATGGTCGCTGTCTCTCCTTGGTTCGGTTTTGGGATTATATTACTGGAATAAAGGAATGTCTTCACACTACAGCTCTGCGCCTCGGGTCCTGTTTCATAGCGATCGTGACAAAGAGTAACACGATGAGATATGTCTGAAACTCTTGCCTCTCCTCCGCCACTCTCATCCCTTCATCCCCTTCTCTTCTTTCTGATGAATAAAGCAGGCTACTCATCCTCCATTCCTCTTTATCTCCCTGTGTCTCCCAGGCTTTGAAGGACTATAAAGCGCCTCATGTCGTGTCTGGCCACCTACCTTAGAGTCACATGAGGGATAAAGAGAGGGTGTGGGCAGTGTATCCCAAATAATGAGTTGACTAGTTACTTCTGCGTGGTGGCCTAAGGCTGGTTAAGAATATACATGTTTTTTGTTAAGTAGGTGGATCACAAGAAAGCCTTTCAGTTTAGTGGCAGCAAACCCATGACCTCAATGCAACAGACTATGATTTTGGACAGTGAAGTAACATGTCTTGAGAAAATCTCTCCTCTCCTGTCATTCCTCGATCCCTCACTTCTTTCTTTGAAATGATACAGGATACTGATTTAGCCGTTAGGCTACTCATCCTCTATGTCCAGGAGATCTGCATTATAACCAGAATATCATCCAAATAACAATCCCTTACTTAAGGACACTTAAACTAGGCTCTGTCCTATGCTGAAACACAAGCCGGTCGGTTTGTCCCCAAAATAAGGTCAAATCTATGCAGACACCAAGTGCTCCTTTTTGTTTTCATTTAATTTTCCAGGATAGTCACCTGTTGGAAGTGTCCTGGGGTAAGGAATGTTTTTGGGATGATCAAGTCCCTCAGTCAAGAACCTGACTCCCTATTTGATCAAGCTGGGCTTCTGTTCTCTGATTATAACATGTTGGTGTGTTGTGTCTGTCAGAGTTCCAGCAGGAGATGGATCCTAGGGTTAGCTGTACCAAGAAGCTCCGTGTCCACATCAAGCAGGACCCATGGAACCTCCCCAGCAGCGTACAGACCCTCACACACACCATCGCCAAATTCGTAGAAGGTAAGATGCACACTCCGAGACCTTGAAAAAGCCTTGGTAATGAATATGTCTCCATCTGCAGTAAAGGTCCACAGAGGTACAAACTCTAAGTTGTGCACCATACAGTACTACACAGAACATTGGACACAAAGGCCTTCATCCACACATTAGCCAAGTTGAAAGGTTAGTGCTGAATATGGTGCATACACACACCAGAGACAACAAAACTCGGAACACCACACCAGATGCAACAAAACCCGGAACACCACACCAGATACAACAAATCTCAGAACACCACACCAGATACAAATCCCAGAACACAACACCTTGGACGACAAAAGCACTACACACACTTGACTTACTACACACATAACAGGAGGTAGTTGTGTCGGGCCTGAAACCAAAGCAACTCTGGCTTACACACAGAACAGATGTAAATATAAAGGTTATAACAGTTCGAGATGAAACCACTAAAATTGAGTGGTAGAGCAGAAGCCTCTCCCTGGTTAGTTCTTAGCATCCCAAATACAGTGCCTTCAGTAAGTATTCATACCTCTTGACTTATTCCAGAAAATTGTGTTTTACAGCCTGAATTCAAAATGGATTAAGTATTTGTATTTCTCACCAATCTACACACAATACCCCATAATGACAAAGTGAAAACATGTTTTTAGAAATTGTAGCAAATTTATTGAAAATGAAATACTAAAATATCTTATTTACATAAATATTCACACCCCTGAGTCAATACATGTTAGAATCACTATTTACAGCAATTTATAGGTGTGAGTCTTTATGTGTAAGTCTCTCCTAAGAGTTTTGCAACCCTGGCTTGTACAATATTTTCCCATTGTTCTTTTCAAAATTCTTCAAGCTCGGTCAAATTGGTTGTTGATCATTGATATACAACCATTTTCAAGTCATGCCATAGATTTTCAAGCAGATTTAAGTCAAAACTGTAACTCGGACACTCAGGAACTTTCAAGGTCTTCTTGGTAAGCAACTCCAGTGTAGATTTGGCCTTGTGTTTTAGGTTATTGTCCTGCTGAAAGGTGAATTCATCTCCCAGTGTCTGGTGGAAACCAGACTGAACCAGTTTTTCTTCTAGGATTTTGCCTGTGCTTAGCCCCATTCTGTTTCCTTTTTTATGCTGAAAAAAGAACATAACATAACATGAAGCAGCCACCACTATGCTGGAATATATGGAGAGTGGTACTCTGTAATGTGTTTTATTGAATTTGCCACAAATATAACACTTCATATTCAGGACATTTTTTGCAGTATCACTTTAGTGCCTTGTTGCAAACAGGTTGCATGTTTTAGAATATTTGTATTCTGTCCATGCTTACTTTTTTTCCCACTGTCATATAGGTTAGTATTGTGGAGTAACTACAATGTTGTTGATCCGTCCTTAATTTTCTCCTATCACAGCCATTAAACTCTGTAACTGTTTTAAAGTCACAATGGCCTCATGGTGAAATCCCTGAGTGGTTTCCTTCCTCTCCGGCAACTGAGTTAGGAAGGACGCCTGTATCTTTGTAGTGACTGGTTGTATTGATACACCATCCAAAGTGCAATTAATAACTTCACCATGTTCAAAGGGATATTCAATGTATGTTTTTTATTTTACCCATCTACCAATAGGTGCCCTTCTTTGGGAGGCATTGAAAAACCTCCCTGGTCTTTGTGGTTGAATCTGTGTTTGAAATTCACTGCTCGACTGAGGGACCTTACTGATAATTGTATTTGTGGGGTACAGTGATGAATTAGTCATTCACAAATCATGTTAAACACTATTATTGCACACAGAGTGAATCCATGCAACGTATTATGTAACTTCTTAATCAAATGTTTACTCCTGAACTTATTTGGGCTTGCCATAATAAAGGTGAATACTTATTGACTCAAGATACTTCAGCTTTCATTTTTAACTAATTAGTAAACATTTCAAAAATCATAATTCCACTTTGACATGATGGGGTATTGTGTGTAGGCCAGGCTATAACACAACAACATGTGGAAAATGTCAAGGGGTGTGAATACTTTCTGAAGGCACTGTATATTAATCTAACATCCTGTGAATTAAGTATGCCTATATCCCTGATCAGATGACACTCCTGTGAAAGTGTGTGTGTTTGTGTGTGTGTGACTTTCTGTGAGACTTGTGTGTGTGTGTGTGTGTGTGTGTGTGTGTGTGTGTGTGTGTGTGTGTGTGTGTGAGTCAAGAGTAGAAATAAGCAGTGTAATAACATACTACAGCTTGGCTTGTTTACAATAGCGTAACCTCTCATGACTTTCTTACCCAGCCTCTATGCTACCAAGGTTTTTACTGTTCCACTAATACCACTGGGGCTTCGATATGACTAAACACACACAGATTCATGTTATCTTTGTGTTACGTCTCTACACATGTGAAGAATAACTATCTAGAAATATATATATATATATATATATATATATATATATAAATATATATATATATATATATATAAAAAACTTTATTTAACCTTTATTTAACTAGGCAAGTCAGTTAAGAACAAATTCGTATATAACAATGACGGCCTACCTACAGGGTCAGCCCCTGGAGCAAATTAGGGTTGAGTGTCTTGCTCAAGGACACATCGACAGGTTTTTCACCTTGTCGGCTCGGGTATTTGAACCAGCGACCTTACTGGCCCAACGCTCTAACCGCTAGGCTACCTGTCGCCCAGTTGGTGGGAGCCATCCTATCAGGTTTTATGGGTCAGAAGAACCAAAGTATCAGAAAGTCTCCGAGAGTCTAACCTTGGTTTGTCCTTCACTGTTCCAGAGGTGAAGACACGACTGCTCATGGTCCTACTGCAGTACACAGGTTGGTTTTCCTCTCCTCTTAAATGCCTTAGATGTAAAAACAATGTACAGTTCATAGGGATAGACACACACACACACACACACACACACACACACACACACACACCACAGTGTCCTCAATACACACATACATCTGCAATGAAACAGAGGAGTGTAATTGAATTATTGAATTATTAATCTACAGAACATCCACATAGCTCTCTCTCCACACAGTAATTATGACACTAGCTAAATCCTCCTAAAACTCCTACAGGAAACATTTTGTCATGACAAAGTCCCTCATGATCCCATTACAGCACCCATAAGAACATAGAATATCTCCCTATTTCTCACAAGGTTATAGAGTGAACAGATAATAATGTGGAGCAGAGGAAGAATATGCAGTCGTACATTATGAATTCTACTGGGGGTTCCTGAACCCATTTTATAAATGAGTGTATTGCTTAGCATCTCCTTGTAGGCACCAGGCAATTATTTTCAGCTTGAGACCACCTGCCTTTTGACTCCATGTATTTTCAGATTCATGTTTAATGGCCAACTGACTTGAACGTTGACCACAATTGAACTTTGAAAAAGTTTTGACCAACCCAAGGAGGTAATGTAATTTGTGTTCAGCATCGATAACAAGTGAATTTTCTCTCTCACACCTCCCCTATCTCTGTATCTTCCTCTCTCTCTCCCTCCCCTCTACCTCCCTCCCTCCGCCTCCATCCCCTCCTCCCTCTCTCTAGACTCAGAGATCCAGTTGAGGAGAGATATGGTGTTCTGTCAGTCTCTAGTAGCAGCTGTGTGTGCCTTCTCCCAACACCTACTGGCTGTTCTCAACCAGGTAACAGAGTGTTTGCATGTGTGCCTGTGTGCGTGCGTGTGTTTGTTTCAAAATTGCTTTAACTTTCCCAAAATTCCCAGATTTTACAGAAATCCCAGTTGGAAGATTCCCATTATCCGGAGGCAATGAGCAGGAAGTCCAGAATCCTCTGGGAATTTGGGGGAAATACTGGAATTGTGCAACCTTACAGCTAGCTTAATCTTTTAACCCCCCCCCAGACCCAGGGATTAGGCAGGGAGGCAGACCCAGAGGCCCCAGACCCCCAGGACCCTCAGGAGGCCCAAGAGGCAAGCCGACGGTGGCTGGAACAGATAGCCTCTGCTGGGCTACTTCTCCACTTCCAGTCCCTCCTCTCTCCCAACCTGGTGAGTGACTGGCAGACAGGCAGACACTCACCAGCCACCCCTGGACACACTCCTTGTATATTGAGGCTAAATATGATTGTTTTGCAAAACAAAAAATGCTAAGATGTTGCCCCCAAGTATTCCACATTATTCAAAATACTCTCCATGGCACCTGATTCAAAACTAGATTACAATGCTGCAGAGTATATTGTAAGCCAGCCACTAGAGCCCTGTTATTTCTGTACACCTCAACTCATCTCCACACCAAATCATCTCCAAAACAAAGACACAAACAAACCTAGTGCTCCTGTGTGTATGTGACCGCCCGCAGTGGAGTTGGGTTGATTGTGTGTGTGTGTGTGTGTGTGTGTGTGTGTGTATGCGCGAGTACAAGGGTGTATGTGCGTTCCTGCGTGTGTACTGGACCGCCTGGAGAGGGATAGGACAGTGACGTTAGGTTGATTGTGGTTGTGAACAGACATGTCATTGTACTGCTTTGTCCTCTTGTTTAATGAGGGGACTTGGCTTGGCCCTCCTAGTGTCCTACACCCGATACTGCCCCTTCATGGTTCAGCAACACCACAATATGTAGCTCTGTAGCCCAGCTTAGCGCTGCTGTTTTGGTCCAGTCCAGGATAACCGATAACAGACCAGAGTTGACCTCTGTCACTCCCCACACACATACACCTACATTAAGATAGTTGCAGAACTGATAAGTGCACTTTGTTTAAGTGCCCTAGAGCACTACAGTTTGTCATTGTGTTCGAGAGATAGAGAGAGAATCTTAATTTCAAAGTGTAACTTCACCCACTTAGAAAACAGAGGAGGAGGAAAGGTTTTGCCCCCTGGTCTGAAGGGGATAATATAATTCAGAAAGCAATTATATTTCCCAGTTATATTTTATAATCATTATTTATACACTGACTGAATGGTTGAGATAGCCAAAATGTAATTTAAAGTGAAAGAAGTAGAGCCTAGGCATTTGGCATTTTCAGGTTTTCAGAAGTTGAACTCCATTTCATTTGAGACAGGATTGGATTGGAGTCAGTGACAGTGTTAAGTGTTTTTTGGATGAGAGTCTGTGTGGAGGTTAAGAAGTGTGTGTAGGCCAAGAGGACC
>CM042417.1:14798055-14873055 GCA_023634145.1 Thymallus thymallus
CTCCTCACTCTCTGTCTCTCTCTTCCCCTCTCTCCTCGCTCTCTGTCTCCTCTCCCCCTCACTCCTCTCCTTCTCGCTCTCTCTCCTCTCTCTCTCCCCTTTATGCTCTCCCCCTCTCTCCTCTCCCCCTCTCTCCACTTTCTGCTCTCCCCCTCTATCCTCTCTCTCCTCTCTCCTCGCCCCCTCTGTCTCCTATCCCCCTCTCTCCTCTCGCTCTGTCTCGTTTCACCCTCTCTCCTCTCCTCGCCCCCTCTCTCTCCTCTCCCCCTCTCTCCTCTCCCCCTCTCTCCACTTTCTGCTCTCCCCCTCTATCCTCTCTCTCCTCTCTCCTCGCCCCCTCTGTCTCCTATCCCCCTCTCTCCTCTCACTCTGTCTCGTTTCACCCTCTCTCCCCCTCTCTCCTCTCCTCTCCTCGCCCCCTCTCTCTCCTCTCCCCCTCTCTCCTGTCCCCCTCCCTCCTTTCCCCTTATCTCCTCTCTCTCTCTCCTCCCACTCTCTCTTCTCTCTCTCACACTGTCTGTAGCTCTGGAGAGTATGGAAGGGTATTACTACAGGGACAGTGTGTCTGTAGAGGAATACCAGGCTCAGATCAACTCTGCCTCGCTGGACAAAGTCAAACAGTACTACAAGAGACTGAGGTATGGGCTGCTAGTACACACACACACACACACACGCGTAAGTTCTCTGGTCTCCACCCTTTCCTTTATTGTGAAAGACCTCTCCTGACGTCTCCCGTTGACAGGCTGATATAATTGATATGACTTCTATAGTTTTATTTCCTTCCTGAGTGCCCAGTGTTCTGTTCCTCTGTGTGTGTGGTTGTGTGTGTTCTGTATCTTTCCTGAAGGAGAAACAGCAGAGACATTTGAGCTGCTCTCTGCAGGTTGTCTAATATAATTTGACACAACATCCCATTCCAGCACACACACACACACACACACACACACACACACACACACACACACACACACACACACACCACTCACACACACACGCACGCACGCACGCACACACACATGCACACACACACACACATACTCATGCACACACATACTCACGCGCATACACACACACACACACACACACACATTCTGGCACCTGGCCACCCAGAACACACAGCAGGCCAGCAAGGTGATTGGCTGAATAGGCACAGTGGGACTGTACCATGATTGGTCGAGAACAGCACAGCAGGCCAGCACCTTGATTGGCTGAGAGCACCCAGCGTGTCGGCACGATGATGGTGATGGAGTACCACTGCAGAGCCGGGTGGACTCTGTTTCCTCACGCCCCATTGGCACACACCTCGGGCCCTCCCCTGATTGGCTACACACCCCCGTTGAATAATGAAATGGGAATGATATGCAGGGTTTCAATAAGATTCCGAACATCGGTAAGAATTGGAAATCTGGGGGTGTGCCTTTATAGGGCAGTAATTTTGACCAGAGCCTTATGTGCCCTGGTCAAAAGTAGTGCACTATCAAGGAAATAGGATGCCATTTGGGAAGCAGCAGTGGAGTGTTTTAATACATCTTTCCCATCTCTCTCTCTACCCCCCATCTGGGTGACCCATTGAACACGGTCATATCTCTGTGATATGAGGGCTAAATATCAATGGCTGTAAAGTAAAAGAGGTGAGATTTCAGATGATGTGGGAAATGTAACGTTTTAGTTCTTCAATGTGTGTCTGTCTGTTAGGAGGGGTAAGCGATCTGTGTCTTGCCAGGGCTCTTCGTTTGATCGTCTTTGATGATAGGGAGATTATAAGAGTTGGGTGACTTTATGCCACTCCTGGCGCAAAAATTCAAGCAGCTCAGCTTTGTTTGATGGCTTGTGACCATCCATCTTCCTCTTGTTCACATTCCAGAGGTTTTCAATGGGGTTCAGGTCTGAGGGCACCGTCAGACAGACACAGTGGGAATATTGAGAGGATCAGTATTGAAATCAGTTATATTATTGTTAATTAATGAGTGAAAAGCAGTTTTGGCAAATGGTCTCCTATCAGGTTCTGTTAATCCAGATAAGATTTGCTTTAACATTTTATCCAGACTGACTTCCAGTTAGTGCATTCATTTTAAGATAGCTATGTGGGACATCCACATATCTGTCATAGTAAGTACATCTTTCCTCAACAAAGTAGCTATCAGCAAAGTCTGTGCTAGTAAGTTAGTTCACAAAAGGCTTTTTTTCTTTGTTTTTTTTACCAGGTGGGTGCGAGGGTGTGTGCTGTGGGATTATTTAAGATACTCTTTGAAGAGACAGGGTTTCAGATGTTTTCGGGAAGATGGGCAAGGGACTCTGCAGTCCTAGCTTCAGGGGGAAGCTGGTTCCACCATTGCTTAGAGTGTAGATGTGTGGCTGTTTCACAAAGCAGTGAAAACCAAGAGAATGCTAATGATTCTTTTCGACTGTAACACCACTGTTACACTACTGTATAAACCCTTGTGCTATACTAGGGAAATTGTGTTTCCATAGCGAAGACTGAGAGTGAGAACTTGTGAAGAGCAGAATCAACAAACTCGGCATAATCAAGACCGTTGTTTTGTGAGAAACAAATAAAGTCCACAGTTAGCCATTGTTATGTAAATGCCAGCTGAAAAGTACCATTGGCCTGGCTTTGGCCCCAAGTGAGACACAGGTGTTGGCCCGCGTAGATGGAAACAGAAAAGTCTGAGCCTTTAGCGTAAATCCTGTATGGAATTGTGCCATAAGTGTGATAGCTTAGTTCCCTATCTGGACACTAGGCTACTCTCAGTGCTGGCAGTAGAGACTGCCAATAAAAGCTTGAGGTAGAGGTTGCCCATATCCACATATCTAGGACCAGATTAGTCTACTCCTTACATTAAAGTGATCCTTTGAGATTTTGGCAATGAAGCCCTTTATCTACTCCCCCAGAGTCAGATGAACGATTTGATACCATTTTTATGTCTCAGTATGATGGAAGTTAGATGTAGTTTTTCGAGCCAATGCTAACTAGCGTTAGCGCAATGACTGGAAGTCTATAGTATCTACTAGCAGGCTAGCAGTTACCATAGACTTCAAGTCATTGCACTAATGCTATTTAGCAATTATGCTAACGCTAGTTAGCAACTTCCTTCAAACTGCACGCAGAGACATAAAAATGGTGTCCACGAGTTCATCTGACTCTGGGGAAGTAGATAAAGGGCCTCATAGCCAAAATCCTTAAGTATCCCTTTAACCATTAGGGGGATGCATAAATACAATACCTGACAATGACTCAGGGGTTAGATGCCCCAAAAAATCACTCCCCACATGAAACACATATAGTTACCATCTGCGAGATCCTCACCACCCTTAGAGTGTTGCAGTCATGATAAACATTAGGTTATATTAAGATCCGATAATGAAAGTCAGATCAGATAATGCGGTCAGATTAGATCATGTAAATCATATAACGTAGTCAGATTAGATCATGTAAATCATATAACGTAGTCAGATTAGATCATGTAAATCATATAACGTAGTCAGATTAGATCATGTAAATCATATAATGCGGTCAGATTAGATCATGTAAATCATATAACGTAGTCAGATTAGATCATGTAAATCATATAACGTAGTCAGATTAGATCATGTAAATCATATAACGTAGTCAGATTAGATCTCAGTCAAAGGGAATAATGGGTTACAACGTTTTCATGTGCCAAAGATCAAACTCATTGAATTGCTTCCCAAATGGCACCCTATTCCCTATATAGTGCATTACTGTTGACCTTGTCAAAAGTGATACACTATATAGGGAACAGGGTGCCATTTGGGACACAGAAATGGTGGTATGAAGAGAGAATCTGCCTTGGCAACGCATGATTTAGAAACTGGCATCTGCCATTTGTGAGTGCGTATGTTTGCAGGTGTGTGTGTTTTCCATGTGTGCCACACCCCCCCCTAATACCTCTCATGTCTCAGGAGGGCAGTCAGCATTACCTTTTGTAATTTTAGTTGCAGCGTGATGGAGGGAGCTCAGCGGGCGAAAAAGGAGAAACAGACATCTTTACATGATGATCTATTGCCTCATATTTTAAATAAACATTGTTTGTTTTTACTACAGCTACAGAAACTCAATAGACCTGAGTAATTTTCCATCATTCTCTGTTAGTTTGACCTTTTCAAATGCGTCTCGCTCTCTCTCTCTCGCTCTCTCTCTGTCTCTGTCTCTCTCTCTCTCTGTCTCTCTCTCCCTGTCTCTCTCCCTGTCTCTCTCAGTCTCTCTCTCTCTCTCTCTCTCTCTGTCTCTCTCTCTCTCTCTGTCTCTCTCTCTCTGTGTGTAATAACATTATCCATTGGGTTTTGCATGGGTTTCTGTACCCTCTTGTAGTGAATGAAAGTATTGGCATTTTAGTGGCGTCGGTCTGTGTGCTTGGTTTTATTGACTGCGTGTTAGCAGACTCTAGAGGGATAAGGAGCTTCATGTTTAGCCCTGGAAATATCACCAGACTATGGAGACTGATACTGTGTGTGTGTGTGTGTGTGTGTGTGTGTGTGTGTGTGTGTGTGTGTGTGTGTGTGTGTAACCACCTGCTAGCCTTCTTCATTACATTCCATTCTCCTGTCAGTTCTCTGTACCCTCTCCCTTAGTCTTACAACCAAAAGTACACTACATGACCACAAGTATGTGGACACCTGCTCGTCGAAAATCGAATTCCAAAATCATGGGCATTAGTATGGAGTTGGTCCCCCCTTTGCTGCTATTACAGTCGGCGTTCCAATTTATCCCAAAGTTGTTAGATGGGGTTGAGGTCAGGGCTCTGTGCAGGCCAGTCAGGTTCTTCCACACCAATCTCAACAAACCATTTATGTATGGACCTCGCTTTGTGCACGGGGGCATTGTCATGCTGAAACAGGAAAGGGCACACCCCAAACTGTTGCCACAAAGTTGGAAGCACAGAATTGTCTAGAATGTCATTGTATGCTGTAGCGTTAACATTTTCCTTCACTGGAACTAAGGGGCCTAGCCTGAACCATGAAAAACAGCCCCAGGCCATTATTCGTCTTCCACCAAACTTTACAGTAGGCACTATTCAATCGGGCAAGTAGCATTCTCCTGGCATTCGCCAAACACAGATTTGTCCGTCGGACTGCCACATGGCGTTCCCACATCACTTCAGGAAATGCGTTTCCACTGCTCCAGAGTCCAATGTCGGCGAGCTTTACACCACTCCAGCCGACGGTTGGCATTGTGCATGGTGATCTTAGGCTTGTGTGCGGCTGCTCGGCCATGGAAACCCATTTCATGAAGCTCCCGACAAACAGTTATTGTGTTGACATTGCTTCCTGAGGCAGTTTAGAACTCGGTAGTCAGTGTTGCAACCGTAGACAGATGATTTTTACACGCTAGGCGCTTCAGTCCTGTTCTGTGAGCTTGTGTGGCCTACCACTTTCGTGGCTGAGCCGTTGTTGCTCCTAGACGTTTCCACTTCACAATAACAGCACTTACAGTTGACTGGGTTCAGCTCTAGCAGGGCAGAAAGTTGATGAACTGACTTGTTGGAAAGGTGGCATCCTATGACGGTGCCACGTTGAAAGTCACTGAGCTCTTCTACTACCAATGCCATTCTACTACCAATGGCTGTGTGCTCGATTTTATACACCTGTCAGCAGCGGGTGTGGCTGAAATAGCCAAATCCGCTAATTTGAAGGGGTGTCCACATACTTTTGTGTATACTGTATAGTGTATTTTGTATTCTTATTTAGGTCCACTCTAGCACCTTCACATTTAAAGCCCCTGATGTTAAAATTCCCTTTATGCTCAAAAGGCACAGGACAGAACATATGCTGTGTGTGCAATTTAGCTGATTCATCTGAAAAGGAGAACTTGGCATGGATGTGTGTGGGTGTTTGTGTGTACATCTGTGTGTGTGTGTGTGTGTGTGTGTGTGTGTGTGTGTGTGTGTGTGTGTGTGTGTGTGTGTGTGTGTGTGTGTGTGTGTGTGTGTGTGTGTGTGTGTGTGTGTACAACCTGAGCCGACGCGTACTAATTGAATTGACAGCGAAGGCTCCAGGAGTAACAGGGAGCAGATGTGCTCTTTAAGCACAGGCTGGTGACGCAGCAGACGGGGAGAGAATGGGGGGTAGGTGGTAGGGGAGAGGATGAGAAGGCTGGGTTGGAGGTAGGGTTAGCGGGGCAGCTTCAGGACTCATCTACAGTGCAGAGAGAATTAGATTTCTGAGTTGAGCTGGCCATCCAGGCCCAAAGCAGAGCCAAAACTAACTGTCCCTTTCAGCGAAGTGTTACTGTTTTAGACCAGAACTAGGGTTCAGACCAAGGCTTCTAATCCTAAGTGTCTCCTACGGCAGGTATCTATTCATTTCTCACTCTCTGTCTGTCAGTGTTCAGTTGCTCCAATTTACAAGAACAAACCAGTTCATGTGAGAAGTTAGTACATCCAAACTTCTTGTTAAATTATGCATGTGCCATGTGAGGACGATATGCAATGACAAACGGAGCTACTAGTTTCATTGAAACCGAACAAATACTTGACAAAAATATATGACCCCGAAAATATCCACCAGACCTTCAAAAGCTATACAACTCAAACGGCCACCCATGTTCCTGTCATGTTCCTTCACACAACAGTATAAGAAGACTGCTCACCATAACGATTTGTCTCATGTCTCTGTACTGACCACAAGCGGAACGAGCTGTGATGTCACTCTCCCCTCCAGTGCTCCAGACAGATTGTGTCCCAAATGGCACCCTATTCCCTTGGTGCACTACTTTTGACCAGGGCCCATAGGGTGCCATTTTGTAGGCATCAACCTCAGGCAGCTTGTTATCCTTGGAGCTTGGCCAGGGGAGCTGAGGTTGAACCCATAGCTTGGTGGGCCGCCAACAACCCTGACAGGACCAAACACACACACAATACACACACTCCATATTACGCTATGTGTTTGTGTGTGTGTGTGTGTGTGTGTGTGTGTGTGTGTGTGTGTGAGAGAGAGTTAACATTATGATATTACGACACCAAACAACATACAGAGGACAGAGTAATTGCAGTTCCACTATGCATGTATTTGTAAAGGCAGCATGTGGTTTTTAAAATCCTCTCTCTGTCTATCTCACTATACGCTAATCTATTGAAGTCTCTGCCAAGATGCATTGTGGGGCTGATCCTTTTTCCGAGCTGTAAACTCAGTCACGTACGACACCAGTATTGCGCGGGGGTGGCTTTGAGATATCCCAGCAGCCCATTGTCACGCACACACACACACATCGCCCACACAACATTCAGTGTAGAGATATATACGCTCGGCGGAAAGCCATCGCACCTGGTGATGAAGTCATTCAAGTCATCCAAAACATAAACGAACAGGCCAAATCACTAACAGATGTCAGGTCCCATAGGATCTGATGAACAGTATACAAAGAGATCACATGCATCCAGACACACAATGTTTCAGAAATTCTATCATCTTACATCTTTTCACATGTATTTAGTAATAGTTGTAAGTCAAAGATACAGAAAACATACATTAACTCTGACTGTAAACAGATGACTGTAATCAGTGTTATTGTAGTGGATTATGTATATATTTTTCCATTCCGTAGCCTTTTGTGAAGCTCATCCAGGTAGCTCTAAGACAGTTTGCTCAGTAGGGATTCTTCAATTAAGTGTTTGTTGTCATTCAACGATTGACGACTAATTTTCACAGACATTTTTTCACTTGAGAAATACTGCACCAAACACCTTAGTTAGATGTAAAATTCTGCGACTAAGATCTCCTCAGCCAAAACGTAGAAATTATAACATAAATCTTTAAATTAATTCTGACTACTTTTAGGAGGTGTATACTGGCTATGGGGTCTCAAGATGGACAAATAGTACTATTGCTGCTTTTTTCTCATTTTTCAAGCAAAGGTCTTTTAAGGGAGTATGCGAACACATTCGTTCGGTTCACCTAGTCGAGTTCGGGTAGGTGCCAGCCAGGGACTACTGTGACCCAGCCAGGGACAACGGTGACCCAGCCAGGGACTACTGTGACCCAGCCAGGGACTACTGTGACCCAGCCAGGGACTACTGTGACCCAGCCAGGGACTACTGTGACCCAGCCAGGGACTACTGTGACCCAGCCAGGGACTACTGTGACCCAGCCAGGGACTACTGTGACCCAGCCAGGGACTACTGTGACCCAGCCAGGGACTACTGTGACCCAGCCAGGGACTACTGTGGCCTAGCCAGGGACTACTGTGACCCAGCCAGGGACTACTGTGGCCTAGCCAGGGACTACTGTGGCCCAGCCAGGGACTACTGTGGCCCAGCCAGGGACTACTGTGAGCCAGCCAGGGACTACTGTGGCCCAGCCAGGGACTACTGTGACCCAGCCAGGGGCTACTGAATAAAGGGGAGAAGAACATAACAGAACAGAGAGAGAGAGAGAGAGAAACAAAGAAAGAGAGAGAGAGAGAGATGTGGGGAGCAAGACTAGAGAGAGAGAGAAAGAGAGAGATAGAGAGACGTGGGGAGCAAGTCTAGAGAGAGATTCCATTATACCAGATGGAAGGAAAGTGGAAATGTATAATGCAAACTCAAAGGTTTTTGAGTTTAGTTCTTATCTACAGTTTGATGAAGCAGTTTAGTTCTTATCTACAGTTTGATGAAGCAGTTTAGTTCTTATCTACAGTTTGATGAAGCAGTTAGTGTGTGTGTGTGCATGGTGGTTGCCTTAAGCTAACATTAGACATGGATGATCCTACAGAGCATCCCTTGCCTTGGCAGAGAGACTGTAGGCATCAACTGCTGCCACTTGAAGTAGAGATGACAATAGAACATGCCTGGCACTCATACACAAGGCAGTGGAATCACCATGCAGGTTTTCTGTCAGTATAGACATCTGAGATATAGATAACTAATCTCTTCTCTCTATGGATCAGCACATCTTCATGGGCTCAGGGGTCCTTGTCAAGCTGGACACCATCTGATATTTATTTATAGTTTATCCATTCAGTTCCACTATGTACAGAAGATCCCTCCAGTGAGCTAGGCTGAATCCAAACTTACATATTGCAACTTTGTTTGAGGCATCTCTTCCAGGCAAGATACTTACTGGTAAATTTGATCCAGGTCATAAAGGTTCCTCCAGTGGTTGTGGGGCTGAATCCAAACTTGAGATACCAGTGCATGTCACTGATGAGTGGTGTCCTGGTGTCCTATGTAATTCGTTGGGACTAGCTAAGCACAGGGAGGTGGAGAGTAATTGCAAACTCTGTTGTGCTTCTGTAAACACACACATATACATTTACATTTTAATAATTTAGCAGACACTCTTATCCAGAGCGACTTACAGTTAGTTAGTGCATACCTGTACATACATGGGGTTCAAACCCACAATGCTAGCATTGCAAGCGCCATGCTCTACCATCTGAGCTACACAGGACACACATAGAGAGACACACACAAACCACTATGCAGCTTCAGTAACAGCTGGGAGCAGCTGCAGCAAGCTGTGCTCAGTGTGCGGTCTGCTCCCTCAGGAACCTGTCAAACTAGGGTACTAGTTGGCAACCACTGGAAAAACCTGGGAGGATTCTACTTCTGTCTGTCTATCTGTATCTGTCTGTCTGGAAACTGGGAGGATTCTACTTCTGTCTGTCTATCCTTATCTGTCTGTCTGGAACCTGGGAGGATTCTACTTCTGTCTGTCTATCTGTATCTGTCTGTCTGGAACCTGGGAGGATTCTACTTCTGTCTGTCTATCCTTATCTGTCTGTCTGGAACCTGGGAGGATTCTACCGCTGTCTGTCTATCTGTATCTGTCTGTCTGGAACCTGTGAGGATTCTACCTCTGTCTATCTGTCTATCTGTCAATCTCGCTCTCTCTTTCTCTCTCGCTCTTTCTATTTATGTCTAGCTCTGTCTTTCTAGCTCTCTATATCTCTCTCTTTCTATCTCTCACTCTTTCCCTTTTAAATAGGATGCTTTGGAAACCACTGACCGTTCTCCTTGAATTCCGAAATCTCAGGAAAACATCTTATCAGCCCGCAGAGCAGTGCTTAATGTGTGCTGTGGGTTCAGCCATGCGCATTCCTCATTCTCCTGCTGTTTAGTGCTATTCTCTTGGTGCAATGGAGTTGAAAGGTGCTGACAGGATGGCCATGTGTATTTCATATCCAGGGTTGAACTGTATGCTCCTAGGTTCACATTGGGGGACTTAGAAACAGAGGTAGACTGTTTCGAGGGTCTCCATGGGTTTCCAATGGGTTTCCTAGTGAAAGTGATGAGCCCTCTACTATATCTAACACCTTGGCTTTATGGGACTATTAGAGCAATAGTCTTTTACCTTGGCTTTATGGGACTATTAGAGCAATAGTCTTTTACCATGGCTTTATGGGACTATTAGAGCAATAGTCTTTTACCTTGGCTTTATGGGACTATTAGAGCAATAGTCTTTTACCTTGATCTCGTAGAGTTACAGGGTGAGAGTTGCTGGCTTTTATTCCAGTTTAGCACTAAAACACCTGATTTTAACCAGACAACCACTCATCATCAAGTCATTGATTAGTTTATTCAGGATGTGAATCTGACAGTTTTAGATGTAAGGTTCTGGAACCTTTATAGAACCCTTCTAGAAGGCTCTGGAACCCCAGATTTGCTTCCTGTCTTTTAGCTCGTCTTTGTTGTCTGCAGTCTTAATAGCTGCTGTTTCCTGGTTGGTCCTTATTGGCTCCTGCTTCCTGGTTGGCTGATTTAGTGGACAGATGTGTTAAGCAGGGTGTGACATCACCAGGATGTGACCCTCATAAACTATAAACCCTGATTTACTGGGAGTCCTCAAGGACACCACATGACACAGGCTTCCTGCTCCTCAGATTGGGCTTCCTGCTCCTCAGATTGACAGCAGTGACAATGACTAGGGGTGAGTCACAAATGGCACGCAATTCCCTATACAGTGCACTGACACCCCTATGGGCCCTGGTCAAAAGCAGTGCACTGTATAGGGGATAGGGTGCCATTTGGGACACAGACTTTGACAATGACAGTGTCCTTGCATCATCTGTTGACTGGCATGTGGTTCGGAGGCATGTGTGCATTGGAGTATATAATAATAACTAATATGTTATAGCCCATGATTCTTTACCTCATGGTCAGAGGAGTAAGCAGGATATGATTGAATGATAATTAAATATGTTTTTCAGTCAGTTATAAACTCTACTATACACTATAAGACGTGAAAAAGTGGCTACTTTTAGGCTACTGCTTACTGTATGTGGGGAAATAGCTGTATTTTTCTCTGTGTAATTCAAAAATCACTCCCTTACCCCATTACTGCCCCCTAATCCCCCATCTAATAAATTGTGACAAGGTAAACAGACAGCTGCTATGGGGGGATGTGTGATGAGGAAATTACCTTCTAGAGTTTTCATTCAGCATGCAGCACCCTGAGACCCACCAGTCGGCGACTCAGCACAAATATCACTGAGTGAGTCTGCATCTCAAATGGCATCCTTTTCCCTATATAGTCCACTACTGGTCAAAAGTAGTGCACTATATAGGGCCTGGGTGCCATTTGGGACACATCCAAAGGCACGTGATGAGGACTCCCTCCCTACGTCTTTTTCCCTTCCTCTCTCTCTTCGTCCCCCTCTCCCTCCATCCCCCTCTGCCTCCCTCCGCCAAGAAGTCATTAATTAGCCAATGGCGAGCCCCGCTCCAATCCGCTACAGCAGGGGGCTCATGGGTGAATTTAATATCCACTTCATCATCGACGTGTCAATGATTTAAACATGGACCAGAATTCAGTTCTCTCTGGGTTAATATGGGGAGCCACTAACTGTACTGCATTTCCTCCCTCCCTCACTGTGTTGTCAAATAGTGTTATTTAGCAATGAGGCCTTTATAGGAATAGTAATTGAGAATTGTAGCTGGTGATCTCAAGAGAATTGTAGCTGTTGGTACATTCCCTGTGCCTGTGTGTGGTCCTGTAATTTAGATATGAGTCTTTAAACGGGATATACAAGCAAGTCAGTGGGCTAAAAACATGGCATCCCAGCTATGATGACAAAAGCATCTCCCACTCCAAACGAGGAGAAGCTCCCGGCACGAATCTGCCCCTGTGGAAACAAGATATCCACCAATGACACCCACTCGGTGTGTACTGCTTGCCTTTGGGTGCAACATTCCGAGGAAGCTTTAGCCTCCCCCGGCTCCTGTCCACTCTGTGAAGAGTCTCCGACGCAGGCTAACACGGCAAGCTAACCTGAGTCAACAGGACCCTAACATGGGTTGCTGACGTCCCCGATGGCTCACTGGATGCAATGGATATCCCCATGGGGAATCACGGAGCAACAGTTGCCACTAGCTGGCAGTGTTGTAGTACTCGAGACCGGTCTCTGTCTCGGGTCCGATCTCAAGACCACATATTAAGTGTCTCGGTCTTTGGACAGTGAGGACTTGTAATTTCTTCCCGAGACCAGCGGAGTAAAAAACTCACAATTATCAGCTTCCATTTAGTCAGCACATAAAACTGCTTCGCCATGCAAAATATACATTTTGTTACGTTAGTCTTATTCTAAAATAAAACAACATTTAAAATCTTTATCAATCTAAACACAATAACACAAAATGACGAAGTGAAAACATTTATAAAAACGTAAGAACAGAAATACTTTATTTACATAAGTATTCAGACCCTTTGCTATGAGACTTGAAATAAGACCTCAGGTGCATCCTGTTTACATTGATCAGGTCTCCAAAACACAATGGCCTCCATCATTCTTGAATGGAAGAAGTTAGGAACCACCAAGACTCTTCCTAGAGCTGGCCACCAGGCCAAACTGAGCAATCGGGTGAGAAGGGCCTTGGTCAGGGAGGTGACCAAGAACCTGATGGTCACTCTGACAGAGCTCCAGAGTTCCTCTGTGGAGATGGGAGAACCTTCCAGAAGGACAACCATCTCTGCAGCACTCCACCAATCAGGCCTTTATGGTAGAGTGGCCAGACGGAAGCCACTCCTCAGTAAAAGGCACATGACAGCCCACTTGGAGTTTGCCAAAAGGCACCTAAAGGACTCAGACCATAAGAAACATCTTGTCTGATGAAACCAAGATTGAACTTTTTGGCCTCAATGCCAAGTGTCAGGTCTGGAGGAAACCTGGCACCATCCCTACGGTGAAGCATGGTGTGATGTAATCTGAATGATGTAATCGCTGCCAAAAGTGCTTCAACAAAGTACTGAGTAAAGGATCTGAATGCTTATGTAAATGTTATATTGCATTTTTTTTTGTATAAATTTGCACACAAAAACAGTTTTGGCTTTGTCATTATGGGGTATTGTGTGTAGATTGAGGATATATATATTTTTTTATCCATTTTTATAAAAAGGCTGTAACGTAACAAAATGTGGAAAAAGTCAAGGGGTCTGAATACTTTCTGAATGCACTGTATATGGACAGGACTAAGGGGCTTAGAAAATGTGATCAGTTGTTTGTTTCCTGGGCCAAACCTCACACGGGTAAAGTTCTCACTAAACAATGCCTTACTATCAGAGAACCGTGGTTACGGTCCTAATCTAAAGATTTTCTGTGTTTGAATTATGTGGGCATACCCAAACATACCCCAACAGAATGTGTGGGCGTATATCGGCCAATAAAAATATTAATGACAAGTAAACAGCTGGTTGGCCAGCTCAGTCAATGAGACATCTCGGCCAAAAACATGACGTCATCCTCTATGAGGAAACAACAAGCATTTTTTAAACAGTATGTTTGAAATACACGTTTGAGGTGGGGGTTTTTGAAGTGTATTTTTCTCTAATTTATGATTTGGCCACAAATACAAGTA
This sequence comes from Thymallus thymallus, assembly GCA_023634145.1. Classification (NCBI taxonomy): domain Eukaryota; kingdom Metazoa; phylum Chordata; class Actinopteri; order Salmoniformes; family Salmonidae; genus Thymallus; species Thymallus thymallus. Next base: position 14,811,849 of record CM042417.1, read on the forward strand.
TAGGACGCATTAACAACATTATTTGGGTATGAGTTAACAGATTATGAGCTTTTAAAGGTGATATTTTCCCTGGACAGTTACTATAAGCATGGTAATGTTACTCTCAGGATGTTTTAGGCATGTCTTTCTATATTCACATTCAGCTTTGTTTGTTTCATTGATGTGCCTCAGTAGACTGCACGCCACTATTCAGATTCCCATGCTAGCTTTGTCTGAAACATAGAAAACATATGTGCCTTAGATCCCCTCAATCACACACAGTCCGTTCCTACTAATTGTAATGAGCGTGGCCTGCCTGGGAAAGAGCCTGGAGTATTTTCCCTTTCAATATGAGAAGATGGAGCAAAGTGCTTGTGTCCCAAATGGCACCCTATTCCCTCTATCCGTGTTTCCCAACTCAAGTACCCCCAACAGAGGCATTTTTATTGCACTACTAAAAAGTAGTGCACTGCACTACGTAGGGAATAGGATGCTATATGGGGTGTAGACAGAGAGTTAAGTCTCCTTGGAGGAAGGCCTTAGTAAAATTAGCTGGGCTGAAAGCTATAGGGCATCCTTGGCTCCCGTCCAAGTCCTCTATTAAGGCCCTGTGTAAAAATGCATGTGGGGAAAAACTACCCCATTAGTTATTACAGAGGAGGCTTTAAGACTGAGCCTGCTGCCCCGCTACAGTTCCCCTGGGACTCCAATAGCCTATTTACACACACACAATGTGTGTCCAAAATGGCCCCCTATTCCCTATATAGTGCACTACTTTTGTGCCCTAGTCAAATGTAGTACACTATGTTGGGAATAGGGTGTCATTTGGGATGTAGTCAGAGAAACAACCATGGGAAACCACCAAACATAATTAAGTAGACCCATAGAGGGAACACAGGGCATTGTTAATCCCAATGCTTCCCCCTCTGAATGTTGGAACTGGTAGAAATGGAATATGGATGGAATTCCTTGTGGGAAACCTGTGAGGCTTTATGTCATTTTAGAATTCCTCTGGAGGGTTCCGGAGCAGGCTGTATACCTGTGTTCTGGGAGGTTAAGTTGGTGCCCAGACTGCAGGAAGGGGGGTTGTCCCTGCCCTCTATGTTCTTACCCACACACACTCTCACTCTCACACACACGAAAACACACACACACACACACACATACTCATTCAGTCTCCGTGTAAGGGTTCAGAATTGACTGAAGGAGTGTGGGTAAAACTGCGAGAGAGTCACCAGCATCAGTGGGAAAGCAAACTGAGATGTCAGGGCCCCTCATGTCTTACAAGCTCATATACATCCAACATGCGAGTAACCCCACATAGATCCTATAATTATATATGTAAATATATGGTATCCCCTTGTACTAACGTGTGTGTATATAGTTACAGTACTGCATGTGTGGGCTGAATATAATTTCCCAGTACTCAAAATAACGTTTTTCCCAAGGACCCATTTGCCATCCGTTAACCAAATGATGTCCCTTTAAATTGGCTTCACTTACCAAAACACCCAAAGGATATTATCCTGACCTAAAGTTTGCCCTTATTATTAGTTAGTCATCAAGGATCCCTATGGGCCCTGGTCAAAAGTAGTGCAGTGCATAGGGATTAGGGTGCCATTTGGGATGCAGACCAAGGACCTCCAGGCTCCTCTCTCTTCATGGTGGGCAGTATTTTTAGTTGGTCGGTGTGTCGGTCTGTCTGTAATATGACCTTGGCTTGGCAAAATGCATCTACAAGGATGAACCCTGGACACTTGTTGGGTTTTTTGCCAGAACAGAAAAAGGTAACTAGCAGCATTGAGACAGAGTGTTCATCCCAAATGGCACCCTATTCCCTATGGGGTCCTGGTCAAAAGTAGTGCACTATATAAGGAATAGAGTGCAATTTGAGACGCAGCCAGAGGCAGAGTTGGCCATTCACTTTGAAGGGGATTCCTCTCTGACAGAGCAGGGTTGCGTCCACAATGGCACCCTATTACCTACAGTGGGGAGAACAAGTATTTGATACACTGCCGATTTTGCAGGTTTTCCCACTTACAAAGCATGTAGAAGTCTGTAATTTTTATCATAGGTACTCTTCAACTGTGAGTGACGGAATCCAGAAAATCACATTGTATGATTTTTAAGTAATTAATTTGGACATGCGCTGGCTTGAGCAGGGGGACCTTGCGTGCGCTGCAGGATTTTAATCCATGACGGCGTAGTGTGTTACTTTGAGACTGTGGTCCCAGCTCTCTTCAGGTCATTGACCAGGTCCTGCCGTATAGTTCTGGGCTGATCCCTCACCTTCCTCATAATCATTGATGCCCCACGAGGTGAGATCTTGCATGGTGCCCCAGACCGAGGGAGATTGACCGTCATCTTGAACTTCTTCCATTTTCTAATAATTGCGCCAACAGTTGTTGCCTTCTCACCAAGCTGCTTGCCTATTGTCCTGTAGCCCATCCCAGCCTTGTGCAGGTCTACAATTTTATCCCTGATGTCCTTACACAGCTCTCTGGTCTTGGCCATTGTGGAGAGGTTGGAGTCTGTTTGATTGAGTGTGTGGACAGGTGTCTTTTATACAGGTAACGAGTTCAAACAGGTGCAGTTAATACAGGTAATGAGTGGAGAACAGGAGGGCTTCTTAAAGAAAAACTAACAGGTCTGTGAGAGCCGGAATTCTTACTGGTTGGTAGGTGATCAAATACTTATGTCATGCAATAAATTGCTAATTAATTATTTAAAAATCATACAATGTGATTTTCTCACAGTTGAAGTGTACCTATGATAAAAATGACAGACCTCTACATGCTTTGTAAGTAGGAAAACCTGCAAAATCGTCAGTGTATCAAATACTTGTTCTCCCCACTGTATATAGTCAAAAGTAGTGTACTATGTAGGGAATAGGGTGCAATTTGGGCAGATCAGTTCTATGTGATGATAAAATGATATTGGGCAGAAAGAGAGATAAGAGATATTGGAGTGTGAATAGGTTGTGCTGTGTAGAGCCTTAAGGGCATAATGAATAGCAGGCCTGTAGTAGGGCCTATATTTAGAACTTTTATGGGGTTCATTTTGTTTTATGCTAGTAAAACTGTTTTAATGCCTGCAAGATGAAGTCAAAGTATTTTTGGAGTTTTATTTTCACTCCTTGGATAATGTCAGGATGATACTGGCTTCTCACTCCAGCCTTTTTGTTTGTCTGCACACACACGGACGCACACACACACGGACACACACACACACACACACACAGACAGACACACTAATGCAAACAGCATGAGGCTGGATGAGAAAATCTAATATTTAGTTAATAGGGATTTGCAGAGAACCACCCGGCAACCTTCTGCAACCCTTTTAAATGATTGAGTAATGTTCGTTATGGACCCTATGCCATTTTATGTGCTTGCAAACGGTTTATGGAGGGTGAGATGGGAGGGATTGAAGTGAATAACGTTTCTAGCCAAAAGCTCAGCATAACTCCTGCTCTATCTCAAGCATTTTGTGAATGATAAGCCAGTGTTGAACCAATTACATGGACCGTTAACTCGGCCTGAACCCATAGTAAACTCCCCCCATAGTAATTTAGCTTTGGGAGACTGCAAGTTTAAGGATAATGCTATGGTGCCGATGATGTAACTGTGGTGTGTGTGGCCGATAAATTTTATTTAAAATTGTAGCTGGCCAAATTATCCAGGGCTGCCCTGCTGCTGAGGAGAGAGAGCCAACGAGAGTGGAGCCTTGGCCTTTTGGATAAAGAAAAGTATTCTGATTGTACCATTTTTTTTTTATCCAATTGCTGGGAAAACACAGATGGAGAGAGGATGTTCTCAGCTTTTTGTAGGTATACAGTACTTTTCTCAACTCTCAATTATGTGTTCAATAGCAACTATTTTACAAAGATATTTGATATGGCTTTGCGATACGGAGCGTGCGAAATGTGGATTGGCCATTGCGATTGCATAGGCCTCATTGGGCGGTAGATTACAACTGCAACATTGGACATTAAATGTACTGTTAGATTATTACATGGCTACTATGAGTGGGTATTATGTTTAGAGTTAGTGATCTGTCTAATGTTTTTGAGTTTCCACTTACTCGTGGTGAATTAGCCCCAAATAAATTAGGCAATGATATTTGAGCATATAAAGATGCAGGCAAATTAATCTCTAGTTAACAAAAAAAAATCAAAAAATTCTGCCGCCCTATTTTAAAAGTAAAATATAACAACAATAGCATAAGTAATAGCATAGGGTGGCAGGTAGCCTAGCGGTTAGAGTGTTGGGCCAGTAACCGAAAGGTCGCTGATTCGAATACCCGAGCATACAAGGTGAAAAACCTGCCGATGTGTCCTTGAGCAAGACACTTAACCCTAATTTGCTCCAGGGGCTGACCCTGTAAGTAGGTAGTCATTGTAAATAATAATTTGTTCTTAACTGACTTGCCTAGTTAAATAAAGGTTAAAATAATAAGTGTCTACCCATAATGCATGACAATCACTGGATTAAGTTGCGCATTAAAACATTTTGAATCACAACATCACAAGATGATGAAACAACTTTTTTCTTCAATACCATCTCAGTAATATATTACTGTGAATTACTTTATAAGATGATAGGCCTACTCATTTGTTCTATTGAGTAATGCTGAGGCCAAATGCAGGCTACTGTGCAACTTGCTATTCAGGTAGGATTTAATTTGGGAACTTTAATAGATTTGTTTGTATTTATAGTCATTTGTTTTATCATTATTATCGTAGGCCTATTTATTAATCCAAACCAGTTCTTTAAAAACATGTTACTGCAGTGGGCTTAATCATGGACACACAGAGTGGTTCTTAGTAGTCTTAAACGAATCTACTTCGAAACCATAGTATACACCTCACACACATGATTCTGGGCTTAACACAAGACACCTGTACCATGTCAGATATAAGGTTGAAATGTATTCCATTTTGCATTTGCATCCCATTATTACACTTTATATACATCACAGAAGACTGAAATATAACAAAACCGATATAGAAACACTGGATTTTCTTAAAGTTTCTTAATTATGAAATTATGACAAATATTAATAACATTCCACCCATCAGGCCACTTGGCCATTTGACTGCAGGAAAGGGCAACATATGCAAAACGTTGAGACATTTCCATTGGCTAAATTAAGTTTGATCTGTCTTTTTAATTGCGTACTCCGTATTTAGTTTAGTTTAAGAGACTGACTTGCCTAGTTAAATAAAGGTTAAATAAAAAATATTGTATTTTACACTTCAACTGTGAGAAATGTTGTATTTTCCATAGTATAATATCCTGCTCGTATTTTCCCTACAAACAATGGCTTGACTTATTTTTGATATTAGCCAATATCCCTCGTTTATGGATGGCGTGGGTGGACGGACAGTCTAATGGGTTACATACCCAATGCATATCGATGTCTGGTAAATATCTTAAATGTCCGATAAATTTAAATATTCCCGTTCACTTGTCCAGCGCCAACTTTTCCCAACGGAAACCCTAGTGTGTGCGTTTGTGTGTGTGTTTGTATTATATAAACTTGATCCCCCACCCTGTCAGTTCTGATTGACAGCATTATTACATCCTGAACCATAACTGTTTTAATGTGTCAGGCAAAAATATCATAGTGATAATAAACCTCAAGCCAGTCTGTCTGCAATCCCAAATGGTACCCTATTCCCTATGGACCCTGGCCTAAGGAAGTGCACTAAATAGAGAATAGTTGGGACGCAGCCACTTACTGGGCAGACTAAACTGAACATGAATGGATTAACTTTTATTGTCATCAGTATGAATAATATCCCTGGCATTATATTACGCTTTTCTGTTTACCCTCGAGCCTAAACACTAGGAAACATGTCAATGGGAATCTGCAGGGATATACAGTATATTAATAACAATACTTTGTCTAGCAGAGAGGATCAAATCACCTACTGAAGATTCTTAGGAGGCTAATGCATATCATACTATATATATAGGCTGCAGTACTGTGATGGATGATAAATATTTTTATTTAACTAGGCAAGTCAGTTAAGAACAAATTCTTATTTACAATGGCAGCCATAGTAGTACAGTGCCCCTGTTGCAAATTAGAGTTAAGTGCCTTGCTCAAGGACACATCAACAGGTTTTCACCATGTCAACTCAAGGATTCGATCCAGCAACCTTTTGGTTACTGGCCCAACGCTCTGACCACTAGGCTACCTGCCACCCTAAAAGCTTGAGGCATATTTGGCACAGTATAATAGGACACACACACTTGGTATAATAAGAGGGGGTTGACTGACTGTGACTGATTTACATACTGCTGAGCCAGCTCCATCAGCCTCACACCCATTGTCCATTCCCCAGCCAGCCCTCTCCATAGAATAGAGAGCCCAGGCTAGTACTGCCTCCAGTGGCCACACTATGAAACTACACCCTCCCGCTCAATGAATGAAGGAACGAAGCCCAGACGAGATGCTTAGTGTGCTCACAAACGGCACCCTATTCTCAATATAGGGCCCTGGTCAAAAGTAGTGCACTATATAGGGAATAGGGTGCCATTTGGGCCGCAGACTTAGTTTGTGTTTCTGCTGAGCTAGGATCTGGAGCTTGGACTGGGTTTGTCAGATGATTGATCTATCACACCACCCAGTTCCAAAACCAACACTTGATGGACTGCGGCCCTGTTTTCAGTGCTGTGCAGAGCAGGGCCTGGTCTGGTCTGGTCTGCTGCTACTGAGTCTGACCTAATGGTGCAAAGGATATAGTCATAACGCGTAGGGCTACTGTGTGGCTGAGCTATGGGTGCCGTAGTGTGGAGGGCTTACCCTAACCTCATGAATATTCAGTTAAACATTTATCATTAGCTAAAACCATCATCACGCTAGGGAGCAGCATTGTCTAACCTTCCTGTGTTCCTGTCTACAGGGCCTTCTACCTGGATAAGTCCAACCTTCCCCCCAGCTCCACACCTAAAGCTGCCCTCATAGACAAGGTAAGAGGACCAGGAAACACCACCTTCATAGGTTAGTTACAGTGGAGTCATGGTCTGATACTCACATTATGAATCATAGTTAGTAGCCTTGTCCGAGCCAGAATGGTCCATGGCGCAATGGTCCTGTTTCTGTAGCGTGAGACAGGACGCTAGTCTATCGCACAAGTGTTCTGTGTTGGCGCCGCCCTGCGTGGTCGCCTGTTAAGCAGCTCCCGCTGTTCGTGCAAAGATTTTTGTCTGTTTTTCTTGATTCTTGATTGATTAAATTTTTTTCTGCAACAGTTGAACTCTCTATGTATCATGTATCGTGTATCTGTCTTTTGTGTATTTTCGTTCTGGCATTTTGAACCTGCCCTATGTTTTTTTTTTGCTGCTTGATAATGAAATTTCCCTTCGGGGATCAATAAAGTATCTATCTATCTATCTATCGCAGGGCCTGATACAGTAGTCATACAGTATTAACCCTCCCTCCTTATCTCCTCCCCCTCCCTCCCTCTCCTCCCAGTTGATGCGTCCTCTGAATGCTCTGGAGGAGTTGTATCGGCTGATGGAGAGTTTCATCTCCTCCCGTCGTACGGCAGCCTGTCAGTATACAGCCTGCGGGGCGTCAGGAGTCGGCCTGCTTACCGTGGCATCGGAACTCTGCTCTCGCCTCGGCGCCACACACATCGTCATGTGCAACAGCGGCGTGCACCGGTGAGTGACAGAGAGAGAGAGAGAGAGAGAGAGAGAGAGAGAGAGAGAGAGAGAGAGAGAGAGAGGGAGTGGAAGAGAGGCGATCTGGCTCAAAATATTCAAATTAATAATAGAACCAGTAATGTGTGGGGTGTGCTTATAAACCAAGAATTTGACAAATGGGACAAACCCCCAATTGAAACCCTGCATGCGGAATTCTGTAAGAGCACCCTCAGACTACAGAGAAGAATACCAAACAACACATGCAGAGAATTAGGCCAATCACCTTTTCTGATTTATATTTCATAATAATTTAAAAACAAGTAGGGCTGTTGTTGTGACCATATTACTGCCACACCAGAAGTCATGAGTCATGACCGCAGTAAAATTCCACATGACCGTTGAGTCGCGGTAATCTCCTCTTATGCAGTTCAAAAGCAGGTTGAAACTGAGAGGAAAACACTGTCGTTTTGGATGTTGTTTCAAAGCCGTAACACAACAAAATGGACAGCGCTTTCTGAGGTGATGATTCATTCAAAACACCCATACACATATTAGAGCTTATTCATACGCATAGGTTTAGTCTGATTTAGTCTACAATTATCATGATTTTAATTTTAATTTTATATAGCCTTGTAATAAGGCTTTAAAAAAAATTATTAATAGACTGACACATTACCTTTAGCAACAGAATGTCTCACCACCATGACTTTCCATCTCCTCCCCTCTCTTTCATTCCGTTCTGGATTGGACGCCGTGCTCACCCTGGGCACCGACGGAGAGGTGGTTTTCAGCCCTGCCGTAGGTCTGGCTGTCGGCCCCAGACTGGGCACCGACACGCTATGGAGCTCCTGCTCCACAGCGGGGCTGAACGTCGTGCCCACCCTGGGCACCGACGCAGAGATGGTTTCCAGCCCTCTGGTGGGGCTGGCTGTCGGCCCCAGACTGGGCACCGACACGCTATGGAGCTCCTGCTCCACAGCGGGGCTGAACGTCGTGCCCACCCTGGGCACCAACGCAGAGAGGGTTTCCAGCCCTGTGGTTGGGCTGGCTGTCGGCCCCAGACTGGGCACCGACGCGCTATGGAGCTCCTGCTCCACAGCGGGGCTGAACGTCGTGCCCACCCTGGGTACCGACGCAGAGATGGTCTCCAACCACAGAGCTGCGCTGTCGACCCTCGCTGTAGGCTCCGTGTGAGGAATGGGCACGGGGCATACTGGCCTGGGTGAGCGCACCACTGGTCTGCTGCGAGGCGCAGGCACGGGCCGTACCGGGCTGGGGAAACGCACCGTTGGGTTGGTGCGTTTAGCTGGCACGGGTCGCACCGGGCTGGAGACACGCACCATAGGGCTGGTGCGTGGAGCAGGCGCGGGCCGTACCGGGCTGGGGAAACGCACCGTCGGGCTGGTGCGTTTAGCTGGCACGGGTCGCACCGGGCTGGAGACACGCACCATAGGGCTGGTGCGCGGAGCAGGCGCGGGCCGTACCGGGCTGGGGAAACGCACCGTTGGGTTGGTGCGTTTAGCTGGTACGGGTCGCACCGGGCTAATGTTGCGCACCGATGGTTTGGTGCGCAGAGTCGGTCTCCTCTTCCTCCGACTCTGGACCGGCGCTGGAGGCACCGGACTGGGAACTGGCGCTGGAGCACGACTGTCCCTGTCGTCCCTACTCCACCGCCAATCCCCATCCTGTGAGGGTCCCTCCGGGAACCCCCACGAGTGAGGGAACAGAAGCACATCGTCGTCGTCTTCCTCCGACTCCTCTCTATACTCCTGCTCCCACGGCTGTAGGGGCTCCTCCTGGAACCCCCACGAGTGCAGTGGTCGGGGCTCTTCTCCCTCGATCCCCGACCACCCCCATAGCCCCCCCCAAAAATCAGTTTGGGGGTTTTTCTGGGCTCCAGGCTGGTCCTCAACTTTAGCCCGGTGACGTTTCCCCCGTCTTCGGCGCCTCTGCTGCTCCGGACCCCAGCCTTCCTCCACCGAACGATAGTAAGAGTGTTCCTCCTCTGTAATTTTCCCCATACCGAGGAGGATATCTCCTAACGTAATCCCCCGTTGCGTCCCAGGGTGGTGGATCATTCTGTCACGGTGCGGATTGATGGGACGATACACGGAGCGCTGGTGAAGTGTCATCCTTTTTATTTGAAATGAGATGTTCTCACGAAGCATAAACAAATAAAAAGGAGAGTGAAAAAATATAACTATTACAAAACAAAAACACGGTGACTTACTTTGTGACGCTGCTGGCAGTGCAGACAAACACAAGGAATAATGATCCACACACAGGTGGATTTGGGTTGCTCTTAAATACTATCCCCAATCAGAGACAACGCTAGACAGCTGTCTCTGATTGGGGATCATAATCTCCCTAATAGGTGTGTGAGGACTTGGTTGTGTGCCTCTCTCCTCCCCTAGGTGGGAGTAAGAGGCCTTACCACAACCAAGCCCTCACAATATCCTTTCTATGTTATTCATGTAAGTGCAATTATATTCTTCTTACTATAAAATCATATAATATAAAATAATGAAACGGGACTTATGAGCATATCTTGTCAGCTAGATGAACAAGCCTACAGCCTATGGCATGGAGCATAGTCAGATAACATACACTCATATTCTGTTCTACTGAAATACATTTTCTTCATATCATAATGTTTCTTTAGACCTGGCTAAAATAAATAATGGATTTATTGTGATGGTGTATAATCAATTGATTTATTATACTTTTTAAAAAATCTAGATGTTCCAAAGGTGCATCAGCAGCTTGTATGAGTGGAGCCTGGAGATGTTAAACGTGTTTATGTTAATTAACGGTGAATCACCGTGAGACCGGCAGACCTTTGCATGACAATAACCGGCTGACAAAATGTAATGACCGCCACAGCTCTACCCCCACTCCTACCATTACAAAGCCGTCAAATTCCAAGATGTGACTATAGAGAAGAGTCCCCTCAGCAAGCTGGCCCAGAGAGAGGTCGAGGCAGAGCTGCATTTTCTCCTACACTGCCAGAACTATACAGACTTATGGGCAATTTTCTTCCCCAAAATGTAAAACAAATACAAAGATTTTGAAACAAAAACAGAAAGGAGAAAATCCAAAATCGAAAAAACCCTATATGCCATATTACAGGCGGGGGGAGGGGGGAGAGAGAGTCTTGTCCCATCACCCATTGTCATATTACAGCCGGGGGGGAGAGAGAGTCTTGTCCCATCACCCATTGTCATATTACAGCCGGGGGGGAGAGAGAGTCTTGTCCCATCACCCATTGTCATATTACAGCCGGGGGGGAGAGAGAGTCTTGTCCCATCACCCATTGTCATATTACAGCCGGGGGGGAGAGAGAGTCTTGTCCTATCACCCATTGTCATATTACAGCCGGGGGGGAGAGAGAGTCTTGTCCCATCACCCATTGTCATATTACAACCGGGGGGGAGAGAGAGTCTTGTCCCGTCACCCATTGTCATATTACAGCCGGGGGGAGAGAGTCTTGTCCCATCACCCATTGTCATATTACAGCCGGGGGGGAGAGAGAGTCTTGTCCCATCACCCATTGTCATATTACAGCCGGGGGGGAGAGAGAGTCTTGTCCCATCACCCATTGTCATATTACAGCCGGGGGGGAGAGAGTCTTGTCCCATCACCCATTGTCATATTACAGCCGGGGGGAGAGAGTCTTGTCCCATCACCCATTGTCATATTACAGCCGGGGGGGAGAGAGAGTCTTGTCCCATCACCCATTGTCACCTCTCCTCTTAGATTGTCCCCCTTTTCTCTTCCTCTCTCTTTTATTTCTTCCTCTCTATATCTCCACATTCTGTCGATCTCTGACAGTTATTTAGCAGGCTTGGCTTTCCTCACACACACACTATGTTCTCTCCATTTGTCTCTGTCCATCCTACAATTCTATGGCATCTCCATTATCCCACTGACTGTACTCATTAATAGGCCTGAGTCACAAATGGCACCCCATTCACTATATCGTGCACTGCTTTTGACCAGAGCCTTATCGGCCCAGGTCAAAAGTAGTGTGCTATACAGAGAATAGGGTGCCATTTGGGACACTGTGTAGGACTTCCTCTGCATTAGTTATAAAACCGATACTCTTAGTAATGGGTTTCATTGTTCCTAAAAGAGATGGTTAATGCCTTTTTAAGTGAATATAGCACTTTTAGAGGGGAAGTCGACAGGTCAATTACTTCAATTCTCATTACATTCCATGGTTGGGTTCCGAATGGCAACCTATATAATACACTACTTCTGACCAGAACCCTATGGGCCCTGGTCAAAAGTAGTGCACTTTATAAGGAATAGGGGGACACAGCCTATATAAGGTTCCATCTTTCACCTGCCAGATCTGGGCTAGATTCTTCATCCTGTGGGGACAGAAATATCCTGACCATTTGTCACCCCTGCACTGATCCCTGCTTCTTTCTCTCTTTCATAGTTTTATCTATTTATCTCTCTCTCTCTCTCTCTCTCTGTCTCCCTCTGTCTCCCTCTGTCTCTCTCTGTCTCTCTCTGTCTCCCTCTGTCTCTCTCTATTCCATACACACACACTTGCTGGTGGTGTGAATGACAGTGTGATTAAGTGTTGTGGAGTGAGCTGCCTTGCTGGCTGAGATCTAATAGAAAGCCCCCGTCAGACTAGTGACTGCTGCTCCTTTATTAACTCACAGCCGTGTGTGTGTGTGTGTGTGTGTGTGTGTGTGTGTGTGTGTGTGTGTGTGTGTGTGTGTGTGTGTGCACGAGATGCGCGCATGCGGATGTGTGTGTGCAAGCCCCACTAACTGGCCACAAGTCACCCATACAGGCAGGCGAAGCGTAGCGTGACAAGGCAGGTCAATTCTAGGGTTATTTGTGGCCTGTTTCCGCCCTAAATGCTATTCCACCTAGAGGGTTCTATAGAATGGGTTCCTGATTCCCGGTTCCATGTATTTCTTCCACATGGAACCGGGAATCAGGAACCCACACAGTCCCCATTCCCGGGTTCCATGTATTTCTTCTTCTTTTCTCGGTTCTGTTTGTCTCTGCTCCAACTTCATCAAAACACCTGTTTATCTATCATATCTTCCATAATCAAATATTCATCCAACACTGATGCATTACAGGATACAGCTTAATAAGATGCTTTTTTCTGAACAATTCTAAATCTGATTAACCCAAATGGCACCCTCTATTCCCTAAATAGTGCACTGCCTTTGTAGAGCTCTAGTCAAAAGTAGGGAATAGGGTGCCATGTGTGAAATCCTAATGGATTCCAGAAGGGTAGAAATAAGGAAATAGCAGGCTGGTATTAATGAAACACTATGAAGCCAGGCCAATAGATTAGTCATGTGGAAACTGCACTATCAGAGCGCAAGCAGGCGGCTCGCTCCCACACACACACACACACACACACACACACACACACACACACACACACAGGTTGCTCTATTGATGTGATTAGTTGGCCTGATGGGCGAGGTAGCAGTGAGGTTTAATAACAGTGAAAGCAGCAGCAGTGTGATATTCAGGGTATCAGCAGTTTACAATGTGCTGCCTCCGCTCCTCTGTTTCCCTCTATTTCTCACGCAGGTGTTGTTATCGCTCATCAACTCAAATATGTTTCAGAGATGACCGGTGACCATTGTTCATTGTTGTTGCTTATCCGTCATGTAACCTTTACCAGGAGTAAAAGGCAGAGTTTCTACAAATATGAAATATGCAACCGTAAACAGCTCACACACTACCACATTCACTTTCATCATTGCATGTCATACATCAAAGCTGAGATGGTAAAGTACATCTCTCTCTCTCTCGCTCTCTCTCTCTCTCTGTCTATTTCCCTCACTTTCTATTTCCATGTCTCTCTATACCATTTTCATTCCCTCCCTCTCTCCCCCTCTCTCCGCCGGTTTATCTGTATGGGCCCAGGGCTGGATGAATGGAGCTTGTAAATTGGCTGTGGGTTGAAAGCAACGGCATAATGCAGATGGGTATAAATCAGCTGTTCCAGTGACACCAGCCCAAATGAACAGACGCTGTCAGCCTAACTCGTGAGCATCACACACACACACACACACACACACACACACACACACACACACACACACACACCTCAGCCTCATAAGCCTGGTATACATGCAGTGAGCTGTGCATAATATCCTTCACTCCTCTGGCTGGCTTTGGGAGCTTTTTTAAATCCTTTATTCTGAGTTGTGGCAAGACCAAATGGTGGGTGAAGAACTCATGGCATAACCGCTAGCTTAGTCCCTTGTCACATTGTTCTATAGTTAACTACTGTAAATGCAGTCAAAGCAACGTTTTCGATCTGTCTGGTGGGTGAGTGTAGCAGACAAGATGGGATGATAGTTTATCCTCATGTCTTTGACAGCTGTACACCTACTCAGCCATGTTCTAGAAAGCTGACACCCGTCCAAAGCAGTTAACTAGTGTACATGCAGCAGTTAACTAGTGTACATGCAGCAGTTAACTAGTGTACATGCAGCAGTTAACTAGTGTACATGCAGCAGTTAACTAGTGTACATGCAGCAGTTAACTAGTGTACATGCAGCAGTTAACTAGTGTACATGCAGCAGTTAACTAGTGTACATGCAGCTCAACAGGCCTTTTAGCTCCGCTTGTTGGTGTAGTAAGTGTAGTTGGTCAAACTCATGTCCCAGGAAAGTATATTTTTTGTATTGAATGTAATTTAATTGAACACTAGAGAGAGAAGGTGGGTTGACAGTTCGTCATCATGTCTTTGACAGCATACCTACTGTAACGTTGACAACAGAGAGAAATGTTTATCAAATTGCACTGATCTATCGTTTTCACCAATGTACTCTTACAGGAATGCAAGCTGGCGATATGAGAGAGTTTAGACAGTTCAATTTGCTGTAAAAGGGTTGTGGATCAATGGGGCTGTGTAGCTTGTTATCATAGAGGGGTCACCTAGTAGCCTTGACATCTGCCACTGGATTTATACTGTACACTAGGGTTGTATGTGTGTGTGTGTGTGTGTGTGTGTGTGTGTGTGTGTGTGTGTGTGTGTACGCGTGGTCAAAGGCAGTGCACAATATAGGCACTAGGGTGCCATTTGGGAAACACCCTACTGTGTCCTTGAAGCCAGCCTTCTCTCTCGCTCTCTCTCTCTCTGACAGTTATTTTAAATCAAAAGACAGGATCCTGTGTTATCCTAGTTGTTAGTGAGCTGTGAGTGACATTAAAATGACTAGTAGATCTATATACTGAGGCAGAGAAATATGATGATAATGACACTGATAAATCACTATTTTGTACTGCTAGGGAAAACCTACTTTATGGCAGTGTTGTCAATAAGGGCTTTAATTACATTTAATTGATAGGCTGAGGCAAAGACATATTATGGTAATCAGCGTCAATAAGAGCGAAGCGAGACTCCTATAGATTAGACTGTATCCTCACTTCATGTAGTGGCAATGGATATGGGATGTCGTGGTAGTTACCACCAATAGTGGTAACTCAGT
This sequence comes from Thymallus thymallus, assembly GCA_023634145.1. Lineage (NCBI taxonomy): Eukaryota > Metazoa > Chordata > Actinopteri > Salmoniformes > Salmonidae > Thymallus > Thymallus thymallus. The sequence continues at coordinate 14,826,973 of CM042417.1, forward strand.
GTTCCTTACCCACCAATGGGAGACATGCTGTGGGAGGGGAGGATGTTTGAGAATGATGTACAGTACATCCTTCCTCCTCTTCCTCCTCTACCTTAGTGACATCATGATAAACAAGGTGACTTAGTGCATATCTTAAATCATATCCCAGATCACTGCACCACACACACAGCCCCCTATCTATACATATCTTAAATCATATCCCAGATCACTGCACCACACACACAGCCCCCTATCTATACATATCTTAAATCATATCCCAGATCACTGCACCACACACACAGTCCCCTATCTATACAGTAGCCCATTCACTCTGCAGAGTAGAAGAGTAGGCTATGATTAATATTTCATCCGACAGAGGGATAAAATACTCTGATGAACTTAATGTTTAGGGAGATTGGTGTTGTGATCAATGACATACAAACACTAGTATGGGCGGTTGTGACACATATCTACTATGTCATCTATACTGAGTGTACAACACATTAGGAACACCTGCGCTTTCCATGACATAGATGTACCAGGGGAATCCAGGTGAAAGCTATGATCCCTTATTGATGGATTTTTAAGAAGAAAGATTTTTAAACCTTGAGACATTTGAGACATGGGTTGTGAATGTCTGCCATTCAGAGGGCGAATGGTCAAGACAAAGATTCAAGCGCCTTTGAACGGGGTATGGTAGTAGGTGCCAGGCGCACCGGTTTGTGTCAAGAACATGCTCAACAGTTTCCTATGCGTATCAAGAATGGTCCACCACCCAAAGGACATCCAGCCAACTTGACACAACTGTGGGAAGCATTGGAGTCAACATGGGCCAGCATCACTGTGGAATGCTTTCGACACCTTGTAGAGTTCATGCCCCGACGAATTGAGGCTGTTCTGAGGGTAAAAGGGGGTGCAACTCAATATTAGGAAGGTCTTCCTAATGTTTTGTACACTCAGTGTATAATAGTGATGTACTTCTATGCAACTAATCCTAATTGATGACTGAATCCATGCTGGTTATATAAAATATGCAATCAATTGTTCTGTCCAAAGCACTAACCTCTGACCTCTGTCCCCTCTACAGCTGTACCCTGAGTGTGACCCTGGAGCAGGCAATCCTATTGGCTCGTAGCCACGGCCTTCCCCCACGATGCATCATGCAGGCTACTGACGTCATGAGGAAGCAGGTATGGAACTGATGGCACCACTCACACGCACACACACACACACACACACACACACACACACACACACACACACACACACACACACACACACACACACACACACACACACACACACACACACACACACACTCTTTCTAGGTTCTTTAAACACACCTCAGCCATACTTAACCCTAAACCCCCTAGAAACAGCATTTGACCTTGTGGGGACTAACAAGATCTCCCCAGTTGGTCACATTTTTATTTGTTTTATTACTTCTGGTCCCCACAAGTATAGATAAACACGTCCACACACACTCACTCACTTTAAAGGCACCTTACATGTGGTGTACTACACTGGTTGTTATTGCAAAAGGGAAATGTGTTGTTCTCAATGACGTACAGTACCTGGCTGAAGGAAGGTTAGCTGAATGCATCACTCCTCTTGTACCCACTCCCCTCATCTCAAACCCCTCTGTTGTTCCCCTTGACATTCTACAGGCCTTGTTCCTAACACTACTTCACAACTGCTGCTAAATGTATAACACTAACCTACTACTATATATTCATATGTGAGCGTAGACACACGCACACACACAGTCTCTTTCTAGGTTCTTTAAACACACCTCAGCCATACTGTGAACCATTCTTTCTTGGAGACTTGCATAAAAGCACAGCCTCTTCAAAGTACTTTTACTGTTCAAGTTGTTTTTATACTGTGCCCGTTCTTTCTCTGAGAATTGCTGATAAAAGCACAGTCTAAGCTTGTACCCTTTCAAACCTAAAGAACAGGCTGTCATTGTTCTCAATGACACACAGGACCTGGCTGAATAAAGGTTTGATGAATACATTTTCATCACTCCCCTCATCTCAAACCCCTCTGTTGTTCCCCTTGACATTCTACAGGCCTTGTTCCTAACACTACTTCACAACAGAAGCTAGATGTATTATTCCAACCATGCTGAAGAATGGTATGTGTGTGTTTTGAAGAATGGTTGGCTTCTGGCAATTAAAATATGTTGTTAATATTCTGACAGTGTTGATCTCCCAAGGAGACGTTATAACTCGTACGGTGTATATTTTCATTTTTTGGAGAAAAGCAGAATCCATCTCTTTAGTTCTGCTAGGTCTATGTCCCAAATGGAACCATATTCCCTGTATAGTGCACTCCTACCCTCAAAGGTAATGCACTAAATAGAGAATAGGGTGCCATTTTGGACATATTCCAGATCATACTCCTCATATATGAGAGTTAATATTCAAAAGATACGCTCATGTATTTGCTAATTCTATGTGTCTTGGAAGTCATCGCCAACTGAGATTATGCCAATAACAAAATGTATTTTCAGCGCCAGGCAAAGCTTGTTATGCTATCTCTATTTTATTTCCCATGGCCTGAATAGTTTAGCATGGGTTACCTTTACAGAAATAGCGTTTGGCTACATCCCAAATGGCACCCTATTCCCTATATAGTCTCTGGACAAAAGAAGTGCACTATATAGGAAATAGGGTGCCATTCATGACGCACACTCTGTGTTGTTGGTTCCCTTCCTGGATTTATTTAACCAAAGAGATAGCCCCGTCTCTGTAAAGCAGCAAGCTTACCGCTGCATTTGTGCTAGTTATCATTTTTACCTCTAAGGCTATTTGTAAAAGCTTCTCCTCTCCTCCCTTCTCTCTCCTTTGTCCTACTGTATCCCTCTCTCCCCTTTCTCCTCCTTCTAGCCATCTCTCTCTCTCTCTATCCAGATCTCTCTCTCTCTCTCTCTCTCTCTCTATCCAGATCTCTCTCTCTCTCTCTCTCTCTCTCTCTCTCTATCCAGATATCTCTCTCTCTCTATCCAGATCTCTCTCTCTCTCTCTCTCTCTCTCTATCCAGATCTCTCTCTCTCTCTATCCAGATCTCTCTCTCTCTATCCAGATCTCTCCCTCTCTCTCTATCCAGATCTCTCTCTCTCTCTCTATCCAGATCTCTCTCTCTCTCTATCCAGATCTCTCTCTCTATCCAGATCTCTCTCTCTCTATCCAGATCTCTCTCTCTCTATCCAGATCTCTCTCTCTCTCTCTCTCTCTCTCTCTCTCTCTCTCTCTCTCTCTCTCTCTCGGCTAGATGGTTAAGTCCAACCGTCTACCTGAGGGCTCAGGGAAACGGTGAAACCATTACTATCCCTCCATCCTTGATACACACTTTCTCTCTCTCTTTTCCCTCCACACTCTCCTTGTTTCTTTTCCCAGGTAAATTGGTAGTGTCCTTCAGAGCCTTGGCCAGACAGGCCCTGTTCTGTCTTGGCCTGTATCTCCTCGCCTCATTAGTAACACTGTGAGTGGCCAGCCAGCCAGCCAGCTAGTCAGCCACAGGGTAATGCATAGATTGCGTTCCAAATGGCACCCTATTCCCTATAAACTGCACTACTTTTGACGAGGGCCCACACACACACACACCCATAGGGCTCTGGTCAAAAGTAGAACACTATGTAGGGTATATGTTGCCATTATGGACTCAACCTTAGTGTGATAATGGAAACCTAGGGTAGAGCGAGGCTACTCAGGCTCGTCTTCGTTCTCACAGAGAAGAAGTGGGCAGTTGACCAACATGAACACTATACTGTTAGCTGTTTGACCTTCAGCTGGAGTATATGGTATATACTTATTCAAAGAGACTAGGTCTTCGTCCAAAATGACACCATATTCCCTACATAGTGCACTACTTTCAGTCAATATGTAGTGAATAGGGTGCCATTTGGGAAACATACTTTCAGGGTTTCAATGCAGACAGTGCTTCAAGTACCTAATGATGTTCATTTGAATGCTGTGAAGTGCGTTAGTGTGAATTCTGCATCCCAAATGGCACCCTATGAGCCCTGGTCAAAAGTAGTGCACTATATTAAGGAATAGGGGTCCATTTGGGACTCGGTCTATGTGTTTGAATGGATTCTTTACATAGAGAGGAAACATTGAAATAGCCTTTTGTCATTAGTTGTGTTTTGCAAGGTAATGGCACAGTGCTAGGAGACGATTTTTTATGCTATGTATTGTATTTTCAAGATGGAGATTGATGCTGTATGGATATAACGATTTATCTTGTTTGTTCTTTATTGCAATCACAGACAGCGCATATTTACTTTGTCAACTTTTACAATTTTAACTGTATGTCTCTAGGTCATTCGCTGAGACTAGTTTATTAAAGTTGTATTACGTTTCTTTTAATTTAAAACCACCAAATATTCCCAGGACATTTCTAAATGTCTAACTCTATTATGAATAAAATAAAATACATTTATAAAGCTCTTTTTACATCAGCAGTTGGTACAAAGTGCTTATACAGTATGACCCCATACAGTTGAGCCTAAACTGAGTGAGAAATATATATTTTTTTTAAATACACCGGATAGGTGCAGTTAAATGTGTTGTTTTACAGGATCAACCTTAGTCGTACGGCGCTCCTGGAGCAAATTAGGATTAAGTGCCTTGCTCAAGAGCACATCAACAGGTATTTGAACCAGTGACCTTTTGGTTACTGGCCCAACGCTTTAACCGCTAGGATACCTGCTGCATTCAGTTAGTGTAACAGAATACACCAGTCTGGAGAAACAGAGTCCTGTTTGCATCCCAAATGGCACCCTATTCCCTACATAGGGCACTACTTTTGACCAGGTCAAAAGTAGTGCACTACTAAAAGGAAATAGGGTGCCATTTGGGACGAAGCCCTAGAGTCCTTGGTTTTCTCCATTCTAGACCAGACAGACACCATGTCATGAATATGATGAATATGAATGCTGTCTCAGACTATTCTGTCATTCACTAAAGTTCCTTCCACCCTATTCCCTATACAGTACACTACTTTTGACTAGTGCGCTGATCAATAGTAGTGCACTATATAGGGAATAGGGTGCCATTTGGGACATAACCACAGTCTCCTGAATCATAGAATATGGTTCCAATAGAACTCACCCATCATAATGTACCTTGAATCCCTTGTCAGTCTGGAGAGGATCTGAATTTCATATCTGTTTGAAACTTTCCCAGGTTAGGTTAAGGCAAGGTCAGACTGTTTTAGAAGTCTCTTTACAGACTGTCCCATAGGTGTAAATTAGTCTTCAGCTATTAATTTGAATCCTTTCACTATTCATCAAGGGCAATGGAGCAGTCTTCATTTCTAAGACAAACCTCTCCTCTGAAGTATGCTTCAGTCTCCCAGACGTGTTTTATTGTCTTATAATGTTTAAGTAACTCTTAAGTCACTCTTTTGAAATCCATTCTCAAGTGTGAAGCTAATAGACACTCCAGACACAGGCTAGGCATCACTGGAAAGTATTTCACAAATGAACCCATGCTCACCTAACCAGCCTCATCTCCAATCTCAGTCTCCCATTTGCTCTCCCCTCTTTCTCTATGTCAATGTGTCCTCAATCAACCTAATAAAGTTGAATAAAGACTAAACCCTATAGAGGATCCAACATTACCACTGGTCACCCATATTACCACTGTAACCAGTCTCAACATTAACCTCCTCTCCAATACAACTCTTCCACAAGTTGTTGCTGTTTGAGATTCTGTCCTTTATCAACTAATCAACTCCTGTGTCCTCTAACACGTTGCAGATGGAAGAGTGCCAATTTCAGTGCTCCATTCCTTCCTGACAGTAGGAGGAATCTCTACCTGGAGGCTATATGTGGATAGATCACTGTGATCGACATCGCTGTAATTACTGATGCCATCCACACACACACACACACAGGACAGACAAGATACTGTCTGACTGACGGACTAAGGTGTACTTACAGACAGGGTTTAGACAGGTTATGGACTCAGAGAGACCTGTTAGACATTGGGCGTGTTGCTGGAGTAAGAGAGACTGATGTTTCCGTGTAGTTCTGTGTGTTTGTGTGCGTGAGTCTGTGTGAACGCAGGTGTTCTGGTCTCCGACAGGGTTTAACTCAGAGTGGCTGAGTTGCTTTATTTCCCCCCTGTAATCTAGTATCTGCAGACTCAGAACAGAACACTACAGTAACAACATTAGTGCTGATCATACACCCCTCAGTGTGCTGATACAACTATCTCTCTCTCTCTCTCTCTCTCTCTCTCTCTCTCTCTCTCTCTCTCTCTCTCTCTCTCTCTCTCTCTCTCTCTCTCTCTCTCTCTCTCTCTCTCTCTCTCTGCCCTCTGTCTCTCTCTCTCACACTCTCTATTTCTCTTTCTCTCTCTCTGCGCCCTCTCTCTCTCTCTCTCTCCCTTTCTCTGTCTCTGCCCTCTCTCTCTGTGTCTCTCTCCTCTCTCTCTCACTCTCTCTCTCTCTCTCTCTCTCGCTCTCCCTTAATCTCCCTCTCTCTTTCAATCGCACCTGCTTACCGCAGCTATCTCATCTAACCCCCATCTATCGCTCAATTTTATCTCCACACACCCAAGGCTACAAACGGAATCTTGTTGGGTTTAACAATAAAGTCCTCCAGAATCGTTGAATTTCCTTTACATCTCCACCCACCCACAAAGTGCACTTTCTTCTCCCATCCCCTCACACAACTTTCTCACAACCCAATTTGTAATCCTATCTCTCTCCTCCATCCTTCCATCTCCCTTTCCATGCCTCTGCTCCCTCTACCCTCCCCTCCTATATATCCAGTACACAGCAGTATGTCACACAGTGTAGGACTGAGCTGTATTGTACAATATGACGCCATCTTAACCACCCAGCTTGTTTATAGATGCTGTTAATGTAGGAAATCTCTGCATCTCTCTCTCTCTCTCCTCTCTCTCTCCTCTCTCTCTCTCTCTCTCTCTCCTCTCTCCTCTCTCCTCTCTCTCTCTCTCTCTCTCTCTCTCTCTCTCTCTCTCTCTCTCTCTCTCTCTCTCTCTCTCTCTCTCTCTCTCTCTCTCTCTCTCTCTCTCTCTCTCTCTCTCTCTCTCTCTCTCTCTCTCTCTCTCTCTCTCTCTCTCTCTCTCTCTCTCTCTGGAGGAAAACTGCCCATTAAACATCCAGCGGCAGCCGTGATTAGTTCTGATTGATTCTCATCTCTGAGTCATCCCCGCATCCCTCGTCCCTCAGGCAATGGAGACATGTAGTCTTTGTCCCAAATGGCACTCTATTCCCATACGTCTCTGGTCAAAGGTAGTGCACTATGTAGTGAATAGGGTGCGATTTGGGAGGCAGATGTAAATTACGTGGCCTAGCCCCTTCAGCTCGTCTGGCTTTACGCCTCGCAAACAAGTCGATCCAACCGTCTTTGACAAGGCCATGTCGGTCTAAAATACAGAATGGGCCTGTTGGAACTCTCTCATCATACCTTTTAGCCTTCCCCCTGCGTAGGATGAGAGATGTATGGTTCCTCACCTGGTGCCCAAGGCTGTCACTAAAGTTAAGTTGGAATTCAATGATTTGCTAAATTTCGATTCTCTACCCTTCTCCCGGCGTCTGCGTTCATATAATCCCCCTGATGGATATAAAAGGAATGGTGTGAGGAATAGGGTGGAAATATCCTCCAGCCATGCTTGCATCAATCCAATGGTGTTAAATGCATTAGGGGGAGTGAATGAGTGCACACTTCTGGAGAAGGGTTGAGAATCAGAACGCAGCAATTGGTTTCTGCAACAATTTAATTATGTTCTGAGAGCCTTTATGCATTGTGGATCAAGGTCTTGTGGAGCAGAAAGGTTCAGCGGTGAAAAAAAGTGTGTTAGGATGGATCTGAGAAAACAGCAGGAGATATATATAATATTTATAACAGGATATAATTTCTTTAATGGCCATCTCTGCTTTGAGGACTGCTTGGTACATGGTTAGTAACTATGCCTTGTCTAAAGTGGCAGGTGCTGTGATATCTCTTTATATCTGGGTTTAAACTTTTATGCTGCTTTTATGGAGTGTCATCTGCTGTAACGTCCTTTTCTGGGGTAATATTTTTATTGAGTTGACTTAACATTGACCTGATATTGGCGTAACTGAACATTGAGATTAGGGTAACAGGGTTGGGGTCAATTTATTTCAATTCCAGTCAATTCAGAGAGTACACTGAAATTCCAATTCTCTTTAATGCTTTTCAATGAGAACAATTTGGAGTTCCCTTAAGTTCCCTTCTATACACTCAATATTGAGCATGCTATCTTGCAAGCCAAAATATAATTGGAAAACTGTGGTCAATTGCAGAAGCAAACCCAAAGGGTTTAGGCCTTTGTCTGTGCAAAGAGGGCATGCTATCCTGCATATCAATGTCTACCCAATGGCTTGCTGGAATTGATGATTCTGTTATGTCTTTCAGGGGGCGAGAGTTCAGAATTCAGCCAAGAACCTGGGAGTGAGAGACCGCACCCCATCCTCTGTACCTAGGTAAGCTAAAGCCCCCCTACCCTATCCACACCTGTTTATACACAACACCACAGAGTAGTAATCTGTACCAAGGTAAGCTCACAGAGAAATGTGGAAAAAGTCAAGGGGTGTGAAAACTGTATGAGTACTGTGCTACTGTATAGTGCTACCGTTCAAGTGCTAGAATGCTTATTGCATGTTTGTGTCTCGATATGTGCATTCATTTATGTGTGTGTGTTGTATGTTGTTTCTATGAGTGTGTGTGCGAGACTGTGCATGTCTTAGGACAAGCAAAAATAAAAAGGGTAGCCTCCCCCCTAACCCCCTGCAGTCGACGATAGATAAGAATAGGGGCTGTCACAGTCAGTTGGGCTTTGACATATCCTTATGTGACACGCAGCCCTTTCGAACCTTTTAGTGGAATTGACAAATACAATTAAGTGGGGCTATGATTAGTGTTGAGCTGTGCTGGACGCGGGGGAAATTGCTGCGCTCTCACTGGGTTTATGTCATAATAGGTGCCGTGTTAGTGACTGCTCCTTGGACGCTCTGAGGGTGCATGCCAAATAGCACCCTATTCCCTATATACACATAGGGCTCTGGTCAAAAGTAGTGCACTATATATGGAATAGGGTGCCATTTGGGACGCCGACTGTGCGGCTTTGAGACAGGTCAAAGGCAGGCACTGCCTCATGGCTGAATGAGTGCAGAACTAAGAACGCTGTGTGTGTGTGTGTCTGGGGGGGTGGAGCTGTTGTGTGTACGTACGTGCGTGCGCCTGTCTATGCCATGCTATGTGTACACCTTCATCTCTAACTGTAGCGAACAGTGAGCCCCTTTCCTAACTGTATATACGTGTGTTTTCTCCACCAGACTGTATAAGCTGTGCCAGCCTCCACCCCCAGATGGTGATTCCTAATTCCCTGGTTCCTGTATGGAGCTGTCTGGTCCTGTTCTGTTCACCCTTCTTCCTGATCCATTCCTTAGAAGACTTCTCTCTTTCTACCACTGAAGAATCAACCTATGGATGTGTCCCAAATGGCACCGTATTCTCTATTTAGTGCGCTACTTTTGACCAGAGCCCAAAATGCTCACACTCGTGAGTTCAGTGGGTTCCAATAGGGCTCTGGTGCAAAGTAGTGCACCATATAGGGCATATGGTGCCATATAGGGCATATGGTGCCATATGGGAAATAGACCTGGAAACAGAACATTTTCTCTCAACTACAGCCATCTTGCCTTTTCAAAATGCCCACACTCAGTCACTCAACACTGGGCTCAATGGGTTCACAGTTTGTAAATAGTGATTTTTTTTAATACTTAATAATATATCTTTCTCTCCGCTATTGCGCTGTACTTTCTAGCTGATTTAAAATGGATTTATATATTTGTCTTGTGTCCCGCTACATTGCATCTCATTTAACATTAACAGTGTTTATAATGGAACTACAGAACCTGAGATTGGTGCCTTGAGGCTGACGTCAAACCAGCCAACTGAAATGAAATGTAGCCTATCCATCAAATGTATTTCTTTCTGCAAATAACTATAGCTGTTTTGTTATCAGAAAGTTCGGGAAATGACCATTCCATGAGCTGGCTGATATTGTTTGATATTTGTTTGGATATGGTCTGAAAATTGAATGAGATTATACGAGATGTGGAGTAATATTGTTGTGCCCCATTTGCTCAGTCATTTATTTTGCTTTCCTTTCCCTCCAACTTGCTCATTCCAGATAATGCATTTATGGCAATGTTGATAACCATGTGAATGTTGTTGTAACATTGATCATAGAGATACTGTACAATTACGTGTAGATATGCACGTATAACACACAACAAAGTAAACATTGAACACTATGTAGCCTTGTAGACTCTCTCTAGTTCCATACCTTCTCTGGAGTCCAGGGCTGCATTCCAATCGAAATCAGCACCTTTCCTTCCTTCCTTCACTTGGCGTGAGCCCTCCAGTGACGTATCCCCGAGGGAGATTTCCCGAGTGAGTGGAGTGGAGGAGGGAAGAGATCACAAGTAAAGTGGACTGAGACGCACCTCAAGATTATTAAGTGACCACTAAAAGGTGCAGTGTAGCTCATGTGTTTTCCATTCTGTAGTCTCTGTGCCTTAGTGATGGTATATTACAGATATAAACATGATCATCTATACATACATATATGAAGTGACCCCCCTGATATGAAGAGGTTCCTGCATGAACCATCAGTATTAAAACAGTACTCCAAGCTTATGTAAGTAGAGCTATGAAATATATATATACTTAATTATTGTATATTGCCTGTACTCAGGAGCTAAGTATTATTCTGTATTTAGGTATTACTTACTATATTGGTAACAACGTTATAGAGTTGGTTAATTACTGGACTAGTCAAGCAGGGGATATAAAACTGCATAGATGAGCTTGGATGCATTCCAAATGGCACCCTATTCCCTATTTAGAGACCTATGAGGCCTTGTCAAAAGTAGTGCACTGAATAGGAAATAGGGTGCCATTTGGGACTCGGTCTTCTGTTTGACAGCTGTCCCCTCTATATCTCTCAATTCATACTGTAAACACATAATGTTTGAAATAAGTACCTTTTCTAATATTGTATAATGAAGGTGTCTGTTTGCCATATAGCAGTTTATAATGTGTTGAAGAGAATACACATTATAAATAAGAGAAATGTAAAGATGTAACTGTAAAAAAAGATAAACACCAATAGCCATGTTTGTTTGATTGAAAATTACTGTAATTTATTTTCATATTATGAGACTGACCCGCCATAGTTGCCATATTACACAATGTAATTTTTCTCTTGTTTTAAATCAATTCTCTCTATTACCTTTAAATATACAATGTTATACTGTAGTCATTAATTTCAATTAAACCAATTTAAAGGAGACATACTGAAGGATTGTATTTTACACTTTTTTTCTACTTGCAGATTGGTGTGAAAATCAAATCTAATTTTGTTAATCACATACACAGTTCACGGCATGTATGAAAGGTGGAGTGAAACGCTTGCATGCTAGGTTAGGTCCCTCAACATTGCAGTATAATAATCAGTTTCAATAATAAAAAAGTATATTCGAACTTAAGTAATTAGACAAAGGTAGAATGTAGCCTACAGTATAAGAACGTCTTAAGACTTGTAAAGAGGTATTGCAATACCGGCACTGTCATCACTGTTCTGTCTTTGTAGGTGGTTAGGTTAGCAAGTGCTCTCGCTAGTTCCCGGTCTGTCTACCCTTACGGAAAAACCACATACTGTTTTTGGAAAACTTCACGTGATGATATTTCACATGAAGTTTCATATGGATTTTCACAACCTTTCACATACATTTTCAAATGAAATTTCACAGGTGATGCCCTGCGAACAAAAATGTGTCGTTATGCTACACACAGTGCTTTCAACTTACGGATTTGACACACTTTGACATACATGACTACATTGTGTATGTTGTATTTATACATGTTGTGTATTTATACATTAATTACTATTCAACATGTCCTTACCTAAGATTTGAAATTAAAACCTCTTGATTCACAGCACGTTGGCCTTTCTGCTTGATTAAAAATACACATTTAAGAAAAACTATTATATTTATGATAGTGATTCAGGAGTAACATTAAAACAGAATAATATTCCCCACCAACATTAAAACAACTTTACAGAAAACCCTCAAATTGCTGAAATAATTAAATTAAATCAATGATGATAGAACAGTCAATAACTTGTAACTAAAATAGCACTGCTGATACAGTGGGGAGAACAAGTATTTGATACACTGCCGATTTTGCAGGTTTTCCTACTTACAAAGCATGTAGAGGCCTGTAATTGTTATCATAGGTACACTTCAACTGTGAGAGACGGAATCTAAAACAAAAATCCAGAAAATCACATTGTATGATTTTTAAATAATTAATTTGCATTTTATTGCATGACATAAGTATTTGATCACCTACCAACCAGTAAGAATTCCGGTTCTCACAGACCTGTTAGTTTTTCTTTAAGAAGCCCTCCTGTTCTCCACTCATTACCTGTATTAACTGCACCTATTTGAACTCGTTACCTGTATAAAAGACACCTGTCCACACACTCAATCAAACAGACTCCAACCTCTCCACAATGGCCAAGACCAGAGAGCTGTGTAATTACATCAGGGATAAAATTGTAGACCTGCACAAGGCTTGGATGGGCTACAGGACAATAGACAAGCAGCTTGGTGAGAAGGCAACAACTGTTGGCGCAATTATTAGAAAATGGAAGAAGTTCAAGATGACGATCAATCTCCCTCGGTCTAGGGCACCATGCAAGATCTCACCTCGTGGGGCATCAATGATCATGAGGAAGGTGAGGGATCAGCCCAGAACTACACGGCAGGACCTGGTCAATGACCTGAAGAGAGCTGGGACCACAGTCTCAAAGAAAACCATTAGTAACACACTACGCCGTCATGGATTAAAATCCTGCAGCGCACGCAAGGTCCCCCTGCTCAAGCCAGCGCATGTCCAGGCCCGTCTGAAGTTTGCAAATGACCATCTGGATGATCCAGAGGAGGAATGGGAGAAGGTCATGTGGTCTGATGAGACAAAAATAGAGCTTTTTGGTCTAAACTCCACTCGCTGTGTTTGGAGGAAGAAGAAGGATGAGTACAACCCCAAGAACACCATCCCAACCGTGAAGCATGGAGGTGGAAACATCATTCTTTGGGGATGCTTTTCTGCAAAGGGGACAGGACGACTGCACCGTATTGAGGGGAGGATGGATGGGGCCATGTATTGCGAGATCTTGGCCAACAACCTCCTTCCCTCAGTAAGAGCATTGAAGATGGGTCGTGGCTGGGTCTTCCAGCATGACAACGACCCGAAACACACAGCCAGGGCAACTAAGGAGTGGCTCCGTAAGAAGCATCTCAAGGTCCTGGAGTGGCCTAGCCAGTCTCTAGACCTGAACCCAATAGAAAGTCTTTGGAGGGAGCTGAAAATCCGTATCGACAGCCCCGAAACCTGAAGGAACTGTATGGAGGAGTGGGCCAAAATCCCTGCTGCAGTGTGTGCAAACCTAGTATAGAACTACAGGAAACGTATGATCTCTGTAATTGCACCAAATATTAATTGTACCAAATATTAAGTTCTGCTTTTCTGATGTATCAAATGTCATGCAATAAAATGCTAATTAATTACTTAAAAATCATACAATGGGATTTTTGGGATTTTTGCTTTGTAAGTCACGCCGCATGCTTGAGGCGTCACTATAGACTGGGAGACCCATGAGGCGCACACAATTGGCCCAGCGTAGGTAACGTTTTAGCCGGCTGGGATTTCCTTGTTCCATCGCATTCTAACAATTTCTTGTGGCGGGCCAGGCGCATGCACGCTGACTTGTTGTACGGTGTTCCTTCCGACAAATTGGTGTGGCTGGCTTCCTGGTTAAGCGAGCAGTGCGGCTTGGCAGTCTCCGAGTTTCGGAGGACGCATGCTCTCGACCTTTGCCTCTCTCGGAGTCCGTAACGAAAGTTGCAGCGATGGAACTAGACTAACTACCAATTTTGGAGAAAAAGGGGTAAAAGTAGAAAAATAAAAACACCTTAATTGTTGTGTACATTTACTTTATTTTTACTGCAACTTTAGGTAAAGTGCAGAAATGTATTCTTGCCAATCTCCATTATGTACGCAGACCTGGTGGCACAGCAGCAACTTCCGGTAGCTAGCAACCAAGAGGTTGTGAGTTCAAATCCCAAGAGTGGTTGATTCCCAAATAATCAGCATGCTGTCTATTAACACCTTAATTTAGCTGTAAAAATACAGTAACTAGTTATAGATTTATCATATTTTCACCGCAACTAGACAAAAGCCTCCAGGGGACCATGACACAACGTTCTAAGTACGCCCCTGGAACGAACTGGGAACTAGAGAAAAGCCTCCAGGGGACCATGACTCTGTAAATTGAATTAATGTCAATTATGCCTTTCAAAATAAAATATTCTAAATTACATTTGACACCTGGGTGTTCACATGATCAAATGTTTTCACATGTGTAGTGTCATGGTATCACATATGGATATTTCTATCCCCATGTTTTTACATTTATTTCACATGATATCGTGTTCTCACGTGCTAAAATGTTGTCACGTGTAGTTTTATGTTTTCACATGTTGCTTCACATGTCACATGTTGCTTTACATGTTGTCACATGTTATCACATTAACTTCACATTAAATCACATGAGATCACACAAACGTGGTGCACTATATCAGAACTAGGGTGCCATTTCGAACACAGAGCACACACTGTGCCAGCCTGGCGCCTTTCCACAATCTTCTAAGAATCTCAGTCCACCCATATAAAGATGCATGGCATTGGCAAGCAATTAGGCTAGTGACATCTGTTTCCCACTTATGCATAAGCTCCTGTGCAAATCATTTGTTGGCTACAGGACGGGAGTGTGCACATGAGCATTTTATTCATTGACGAATCATGCGCCGGCCAACCTTTCAACAAGCGCAATAGCGTATAACATACCCCTTGCCTACCGTCAGTACAGCTGCGCAAAAAGCCGCACTGTCCAGTTTCTGGACATCTGTCTTCTTTCGGGACCTATAAATACAGAGACATGGGTAAAAAATCTGGAGGAGGGACCCCCTCATCCACTGATACCACTCTCAGCCAATGAGCGAAAGATCCCTAATCACTATCAAGTAACTATCTTTGCCATTGGCTTGGAGCGGGAAGCGGTCGCTAGGGAGCCACTCAAGCGTTGCGCTTAGCATGGTCCGGTGCTACTGTGTAGTAAACCAAGTAGAGCGAAACGCAGCGCGAGAGTACCTGCTACTTTCTACTTGCTCCTTTCCAGTATGCGCGTCGCGGTGAAGCAAACTCGCCGCTCTTGACGCCCTTATATCTGCGGTGGGGGGCCTCTCTCTGTCTGCACTTGGCTACAGTTCTAAAAGGTGTTCGAATTCGACTCTCGTATAGACTACCTATTTTAATGAATGTATGGGATTGTCCCACCGTTTATTTTCGATACAGTAACGTTTAATGCAAGCCGTAGAGTTTCTTCATGGCGTCTCAACAGCAGTCAAGAATTCAGTCCTATCTGGAGAAAAATAAAATTGGACCGCTGTTTGAGGTTAGTGCATTCATAATCTCAACTAGCATATTTCACCTGTGCATGGCATTGACTGAGACACGCATGTTTTGCTGCAAGCCTGTATTTTATCAGCATCATAAGGCTATGCTTTGGTTTCAATGTAGAAACTTAGATTGATCAAATAGCCTATACTATTTTATATAAAATCTAAGCTATATACGTATAGACATGATAAGACCCTGTCCCTGCATTGAATTGGGAAATACAGAGCGCGCACAGACAGCACACCCCTTCCACCCAATAGCGAGCATCATCACATATTCGATCTGCCTGCAAGATTGTAAAACGAAACCCACTCTCTATAAATACAGCTATTGGAAAATATCATTACACAGTAGCCAGTAGTGGTTGTCTTGTCCCATACTTTCCCTGGCTACCAAGCATGCATGTCCTGGTCATATGCATCCACCCCTCTATGATTAAAGAGAGATATGTTTCTAAAAAGGTCCCGACGGGATTACATGCATCAAAAAGTGGGGAATATTCTGTGGACCACTAGGTAAAGGCGGTCGGGGTAAACTGAGGTAACACACTGGCACTGTGCTTGGAGATTCCAAGCGGTACAAATGTTTACTGAAGAGAAGCAATCATATTTTTTTATAGACACATGCACTATAAAAAGTGAGACATAGTCTAATAGAATGGAAGGATACATTAATAGGTAAAACAATGTAAATCAGCTCACTCATCCTTCATCACAAAATGGTAATTGCAGTCATTCATCACAAAATTATCATTGCATTTCACCTGCTAAAGTAATGTTTGACGATATCATTGCCGGTTCTACAGTCCGATCGTATTAAAGCAGATAGCGTACTGCATCTATATGGCTGTTTGGCTGAAGAGTGTTGTAGCTAGCTACCTTTCTGTTTGTGTAGGGAGTTCATGTAGGGTAGGTGCTTTAGTACAGTAGATATGTTTATCGCGATAGCCTATCTGAGTTAAAACATACAGAGTTGCAGAATAAAGCGAGGATTAAGCTATTGATTTAAGTGTGTGGGAAGTTTTGCATGTCTGTGGGAATCTATTGTCTTTTGGTTTTCATTGGTGTCTCTTTGAATGTTGTGTATTAGTCCGAGTTAATGACAGTATTGACTTACACAGCTACACATTTTACAGTAGTGCGTATAGACTACCCACTAGGCAAAAACTGGTTGAATCAACCTTGTTTTTCACGTCATTTCAACCCATGTGATGATGTTGAATCGATGTGGAAAACTGAATGGATTTGCAAAAAGTTATAAACTTTTTTTCACCCAACATTTTACCTAAATCCAATGACAAGGTGACATTTTTTGTTGATTTCTCGTTGAATTCACGTTGGTTGACAACTCAACCAAAATTCAAACACAACTAGATGTTGAAAATGACGTCTGTGCTTAGTGGGTAGCAGCATAATAGCTGGTTTTATTCTGGTTGAATTTTCCTTCAAATGTGTCAGTCTAAGATACTGTAATGACAGTTGTGCCTACAACACCCCATGATGTTGGTATGATATCCCTCTAGAAGAGTCAGTTGTACTGGATGCATCCCAAATGGAACCGTATGTAGTGCACTATGTAGGGGATATGGTGCCATTTGGGACACATTCGCTTATTCTCTAGAGTCTAGACTGTTGGTATGATATCCCAGATAGAAGATTCAGTCTTGCTGGATGTGTAGACTGTAGAGTCATATCTAATTAGAGTGTCAGATGGGCAGATTAACCCTCAGATGCTGGGGAGACACCAAGGCCACATAAACACAGACTGTTTCTCCCGAGGCTCCTCTACACACACACATACACCATCTGCAGTAACAAAACTGAGTGTGTGTGTGTTACGTCAGAACATGTTTTTGTGGGGGGTTAAGAGAGAGAGAGAGAGAAAAAGAGAGAGAGAGAACGAAACTGACACAGATAGATATGACAAGAGAGAGATTGCATGCTTGAGTGTGTGTGCAAGTACTGTATGTATATCTGTGTGTGGTGGTTGTACGTACACAGTATGTGTATATGTGTGTGTGTGTGTGTGTGTGTGTACACATGCAGATGCTGATCAGGTCGTCCTTTCCACTGAGCTGCTAATGTAGCAACACATACACACACACACACATTCACACACCCACTCGCACGCATGCACACACACACACACACACACACACACACACACACACACACACACACACACACACACACACACACACACACACACACACACACACACACACACACACACACACACACACACACACACACACACACACACTTATACTGCATGTTAATCAGTGCTGGCTAATAACAAAGAGTGGACAGCTGCTCCCTGCTAGAGTAGCGTCTATAGCTAATTCAATTTAGCTTCCTTTTCTCCTTAAAACTGGATGGCGAACTCCGCTCAGGTGTTTATTTTATGCCTGCTATGTTAGGTTAAGGTGTTTGTAGCTGATTCCCTTTAAAGCTGAGTTTGTAGCTGATTCCCAAACAGGCTTTTGTCATATAGATCAATCAATGTGGGTTGAATAAAATAAAATATATAGAAGACTAAGGATACGTACTAAAGGAATGTCTGAGTGGCATTGACTAAAATACAGTAGAATACAGTTGAAGTCGGAAGTTTACATACACCTTAGCCAAATACATTTAAACTGTTTAACTTGGGTCAAATGTTCCAGGTAGCCTTCCACAAGCTTCCCACAATAAGTTGGGTGAATTTTGGCCCATTCTTCCTGACAGAACTGGTGTAACTGAGTCAGGTTTGTAGGCCTCCTTGCTTGCACACGCTTTTTCAGGTTCTGCAACAAATTCTCTATAGGATTGAGGTCAGGGCTTTGTGATGACTTTGTTGTCCCTAAGCTATTTTGCCCCAACTTTGGAAGTATGCTTGGGGTCATTGTCCATTTGGAAGATCCATTTGCGACCAAGCTTTAACTTCCTGACTTATGTCTTAAGTTGCTTTAATATATCCACATAATTTTCCTTCCTCATGATGCCATCTATTTTGTGAAGTGCGCCAGTCCCTCCTGCAGCAAAGCACCCCCACAACATGATGCTGCCACCCCCGTGCTTCACGGTTGGGATTCTTCGGCTTGCAAGCCTCCTGCTTTTTCCTCCAAACATAACGATGGTCATTATGGCTAAACAGTTCTATTTTTGTTTCATCAGACCAGAGGACATTTCTCCAAAAAGTACGATCTTTGTCCCCATGTGCAGTTGCAAACCGTAGTCTGGCTTTTTTATGGCGGTTTTGGAGCAGTGGCTTCTTCCTTGCTAAGCAGCCTTTCAGGTTATGTCGATATAGGACTCGTTTTACTCTGGATATAGATACTTTGATAGCTGTTTCTTCCAGCATCTTCACAAGGTCCTTTGCTCTTGTTCTGGGATTGAGTTGCACTTTTCGCACCAAAGTACGTTCATCTCTAGGAGACAGAACGCGTCTCCTTCCTGAGCGGTTTGACGGCTGCATGGTCCAATGGTGTTTCTACTTGCGTACTATTGTTTGTACAGATGAACGTGGTACCTTCAGGCGTTTGCAAATTGCTCCCAAGGATGAACCAGACTTGTGGAGGTCTACCATTATTTTTCTGAGGTCTTGGCTGATTTCTTTTGATTTTCCCATGATGTCGAGCAAAGAGGCACTGAGTTTGAAGGTAAGCCTTGAAATACATCCACAGGTACACCTCCAATTGACTCAAATTTTGTCAATTAGCCTATCAGAAGCTTCTAAAGCTATATAATTTTCTGGAATTTACCAAGCTGTTTAAAGGCACAGTCAACATAGTGTATGTAAACTTCTGACCCACTGGAATTATGATATAGTGAATTATAAGTGAAATAATGTGTCTGTAAACAATTGTTGGAAGAATTACTTCATGCACAAAGTAGATGTCCTAACCGACTTGCCAAAACTATAGTTTGTTAACATGAAATCTGTGTAGTGGTTGAAAATGATGAATGACTTCAACCTAAGTGTATGTAAACTTCCGACTTCAACTGTACATACAGCGGGTGAAATAAGTATTGAACACGTCACCATTTTTCTCAGTAAATATATTTCCAAAGGTGCTATTGACATGAACGTTTCACCAGATGTTGGTAACAACGCAAGTAATCCATACATACAAAGAAACCAAAACAAATAAGTTCAGAAATTAAGTTATGTGTAATAATGTGAAATGACACAGGGAAAAAGTATTGAACACATGAAGAAAGGGAGGTTCAAAAGGCATGGAAAGCCAAGACAACAGCTGAAAACTATCAGTAATTAAAAAGCAATCCAGCCCCCTGTCAGTGCAAATTAATATCAGCTGGTTCAGTCCCAACTGATGGCCTACAAAAAGGTCTCATTGCCAAGGTGTCACACAAGACACATCTCATGATGGGTAAAAGCAAAGAGCTGTCTCAAGACATTCGCAACCTATTTGTTGCAAAACATAATGATGGCATTGGTTATAGGCGCATTTCTAAGCTTCTGAATGTTCCAGTGAGCACTGTTGGGGCCATAATACGGAAGTGGAAAGACAATCATTTCACCATAAATTTGCCTCGACCAGGTGCTCCTCGCAAGATTTCTGACAGAGGAGTGAAAATAATAATCAGAAGAGTTGTCCAAGAGCCAAGGAGCACTTGTGGAGAGCTTCAAAAAGACCTGCAATTAGCAGGTACTGTTGTCTCAAAGAAAACATTAAGTAATGCACTCCACCGCCATGGCCTGTATGCACGCTCACCACGCAAGACTCCATTGCTGAAAAAAAAGTTTGCTGCACAACATTTGGAAAAGCCAGTGAAATACTGGGAGAATATAGTGTGGTCAGATGAGAGCAAAATTGAACTGTTTGGATGTCATAATACACACCATGTTTGGAGGAGAAATGGCACTGCACATCACCCTAAAAACACCATACCAACAGTGAAGTTTGGAGCTGGGAACATCATGGTGTGGGGTTGATTTTCAGCAAATGGTACTGGCAAACTTCACATAATTGAAGGAAGGATGAATGGGCAAATTTACGAGAAGCACCTGGTCGAGACAAATTTATGGTGAAATGATTGTCTTTCCACTTCCGTATTATGGCCCCAACAGTGCTCACTGGAACATTCAGAAGCTTAGAAATGCGCCTATAACCAATGCCATCATTATGTTTTGCAACAATTAGGTTGCGAATGTCTTGTGACAGCTCTTTGCTTTTACCCATCATGAGATGTGTCTTGTGTGACACCTTGGCAATGAGACCTTTTTGTAGGCCATCAGTTGGGACTGAACCCGCTGATATTAATTTGCACTGACAGGGGGCTGGATTGCTTTTTAATTACTGATAGTTTTCAGCTGTTGTCTTGGCTTTCCATGCCTTTTTGAACCTCCCTTTCTTCATGTGTTCAATACTTTTTCCCTGTGTCATTTCACATTATTACACATAACTTAATTTCTGAACTTATTTGTTTTGGTTTCTTTGTATGTATGGATTACTTGGGTTGTTACCAACATCTGGTGAACATTTCATGTCAATAGCACCTTTGGAAATATATTTACTGAGAAAAATGGTGACGTGTTCAATACTTATTTCACCCGCTGTATAGTACCAGTGAAAAGTTTGGACACACATACTAATTCAAGGGTTTTTCTTTATTTTTACTATTTTCTACATTGTAGAATAATAGTGAAGACATCAAAACTATGAAATAACACATATGGAATCATTCATATATTTGAGATTTGAGATTCTTCAAAGTAGCCACCCTTTGCCTTGATGACAGCTTTGCACACTCTTGGAATTCTCTCAACCAGCTTCATGAGGTAGTCACCTTTAATGCATTTAAATTATCAGGGATGCCTTGTTAAAAGTTCATTTGTGGAATTTCTTTCCTTCTTAATGCATTTGAGCCAATCAGTTGTGTTGTGATAAGGTAGGGGTGGTATACACAAGATAGCCCTATTTGGTAAAATACCACGTCCATATTATGAACAGCTCAAATAAGCAAAGAGAGACAACAGTCCATCATTACTTTAAGAAATTAATGTCAGTCAATCCGGAAAATTTGAAAGTTTCTTCAATTGCAGTCGCAAAAACCCTCAAACACTATGATGAAACTGGCTCTCATGAGGACCGCCACTGTAAAGAAAGACCCAGAATTACTTCTGCTGCAGAGGACAAGTTCATTAGAGTTACCAGCCTCAGAAATTGCAGCCCAAATAGATGCTTCACAGAGTTCAAGTAACAGTCACATCTCAACATCAACTGTTCAGAGGAGACTGCGTGAATCAGGCCTTCATGGTCGAATTGCTGCAAAGAAACCACTACTAAAGGACACCAATAAGAAGAAGAGACTTGCTTGGGCCAAGAAACATGAGCAATTGTCACGTTCGGGTGTGTAGAGAGACCAAGGCGCAGCGTAGCGATAGTTCAACATCGTTTATTGAACTAAACTCGACTGGATGCGAACCATACAAAATAACAAATACAATATAATGATGAAACACACGTAGCACGAACACGGGACATACATATAACAATGAACCACGCCAAGGGAGTGGAACACAGACATATAAGTAGGATCCCTAATTAGAGGTAATGCATAGCAGCTGCCTCCAATGAGGGATCCCACACACAACACCACACAGAAGTAGAAATACTAGATCTGCCAGACTCTGACCATAGAACTATAGAGAAGCAAAGCTTCTCTATGGCCAGAGCCTGACAGTACCCCCCCTCAAAGGCGCGGACTCACGGCCGCAAGAAAAACAAACAAAAAACATGAGGGAAGGGTCAGGGAGGGAAAAACATCCAACAATAACCATCGCCGGTGGCGGTTCCGGCCCCGGCGAAGTGGATAACTTCCTCCTCCTTTCTACTGGGCCTGGACTGGGCCCCAGTGTGGCAGGCGACTCAGGCCATTTAAAGGGATAACCCACCGGTCCTGGAAATGACCATGGTGGGGCAAAAGGCTCAGGCCATGGAGCGGGGCAAATAACCGGGCCAGGACTGGGCACCGGTGTGGCAGGCGACTCCGGCCATGTAAAGGGGCAACCCACCGGTCCTGGAAATAACAATGGTGGGGCAAAAGGCTCAGGCCATGGAGCGGGGCAAATAACCGGGCCAGGACTGAGCACCGGTGTGGCAGGCGACTCCGGCCTTTCAAAGAGGTAAACAACCGGTCCTAAAAATGGCACCGGTGGGGAAAAAGACTCAGGCCATGGAGCGGGGCAAATAACCGGGCCAGGACTGGGCACCGGTGTGGCAGGCGACTCCGGCCTGTGGACCACCACGGGAGTTTCCGGGCTGTCGACCATCACGGGAGTCTCCGGGCTGTCGACCATCACGGGAGGCTCCGGGCTGTCGACCATCACGGAAGGCTCCGGGCTGTCGACCATCACGGGAGGCTCCGGGCTGTCGACCATCACGGGAGGCTCCGGGCTGTCGACCATCACGGGAGGCTCCGGGCTTTCGACCATCACGAGAGGCTCAGGGCTTTCGACCATCACGGGAGACTCCGGGCTGTCGACCATCACGGGAGGCTCCGTGCTGTCGACCATCACGGGAGGCTCCGTGCTGTCGACCATCACGGGAGGCTCCGGGCTGGGGAGGCGCACCGGCGGTCTGGTGCGTGGAGCCGGCACTGGAGGCACCGGACTAATGGCACGCACCTCAGGGCGAAGGCGGGGAGCAGGCACAGGACGTACCGGACTGGAGACGCGCACTGGAAGCCTGGTGCGTGGAGTCGGCACTGGTGGCACCGGACTAATAACACGCACCTCAGGGCTAGTGCGGGGAGCAGGCACAGGACGTACCGGACTGGAGACGCGCACTGGAAGCCTGGTGCGTGGAGTCGGCACTGGTGGCACCGGACTAATGACACGCACCTCAGGGCGAGTGCGGGGAGCAGGCACAGGACGTACCGGACTGGAGACGCGCACTGGAAGCCTAGTGCGTGGAGTCGGCACTGGTGGCACCGGACTAATAACACGCACTTTAGGGCGAGTGCGGGGAGCAGGCACAGAACGTACCGGACTGGAGAGGCACACTGGAGTGTAGCAGACGGCCGAACCCAGACTGGGCACCGGTGGAGCGGACTGCTCTGGCACTGGAGTGTAGCAGACGGCCGGACCCAGACTGGGCACCGGTGGAGCGGACTGCTCTGGCACTGGAGTGTAGCAGACGGCCGGACCCGGACTGTGCACCGTTGGAGCGAACTGTTCTGGCACTGGAGTAGAGCAGACGGCCGGACCCCGACTGGGCACCGGTAAAGCGGACTGCTCTTTCACGGGAGTGGAGTAGGCGACTGGACACGGACTGTTCCATTCCGACATTTCCCTTTCAACCTCTTCCGCTATCTCCTACATTTCCTCCAAAACGTCTCCAAAATGTCTCTCCAAATATTCCTCCTCTTCTTCACTTTGCGCCCCCCACTTGTATTTTGGCCTCAGCGTATTCCAGATGGAGAGTGGTACTGGCTTGTCCTCTTCAAAACCAGACCACCCCCATAGCCCCCCACCCCGAAATTTTCCTGGGGTTGACTACGGGCTCCTTTACCTCCTTTTCCTCGATTCCATCGCTGTCCTCTCTTCTCCTCCTTTGCTCCCGATTTACGCTGCTTGGTCTGGTGGTGGTTCATTCTGTCACGTTCGGGTGTGTAGAGAGACCAAGGCGCAGCGTAGCGATAGTTCGACATCGTTTATTGAACTAAATAAACTCGACTGGATGCGAACCATACAAAATAACAAATACAATGTAATGATGAAACACACGTAGCACGAACACGGGACATACATATAACAATGAACCACGCCAAGGGAGTGGAACACAGACATATAAGTAGGATCCCTAAATAGAGATAATGCTTAGCAGCTGCCTCCAATTAGGGATCCCACACACAACACCACACAGAAGTAGAAATACTAGATCTACCATCTCTGACCATAGAACTATAGAGAAGCAAAGCTTCTCTATGGCCAGAGCCTGACAGCAATGGACATTAGACCGGTGGAAATCAGCATTCCGCAGCGATACGCCATCATTTGTTTTTCAACAGGACGATGACCCAACACACCTCCAGGCTGTGTAAGGGCTATTTGACCAAGAAGGAGAGTGATGGAGTGCTGTATCAGATGACCTCCACAATCACCCGACCTCAACCCAATTGAGATGGTTTGTGATGAGTTGGACCGCAGAGGGAAGGAAAAGCAGCCAACAAGTGCTCAGCATATGTGGGAACTCCTTCAAGACTGTTGGAAAAGCATTCCAGGTGGAGCTGATTGAGAGAATGCCAAGAGTGTATAAAGCTGTCATGAAGGCAAAGGGTGGCTACTTTGAAGAACCTCAAATATATTTGGATTTGTTTAACACTTTTTTGGTTACTACATGATTCCATATGTGTTATTTAATCGTTTTGATGTCTTCACTATTATTCAACATTTACATTTTAGTCATTTAGCAGATGCTCTTATCCACAACAGTAGTGAGTGCATACATTTTCATACTGGTACCCCATGGGAATCAAACCCATAACCTCAAGCACCATAGTCTACCAACTGAGCTACATGGGGTATTGAGCTACATTAATTGTTATTTCATAGTTTTGATGTCTTCACTATTATTCTACACTGTAGAAAATAGTACAAATAAAGAAAAACCTTTGAATGAGTAGGTGTCCAAACTTTTGACTGGTACTGTATGAAATGAGTAAAACAGTATTTAAGCATTATTAAAGTGACCAGTGCCTTTCATGTCTATGTACATAGGGCAGCCGCCTATAAGGTGCAGGGTTGTAGCCGGATAGTGATGGCTATTTAACAGTCTGGTGGCCTTGAGATAGAAACTGTTTTCACTGTACTGACCTCGCCTTCTGAATGATAGCGGGGTGGACAGGACGTGGCTCGGGTGGTTGATGTCCTTGGTGATCTTTTTGGCCGCCTGTGACATTGGGTGCTGTAGATGTCCTGGAGGGCAGGCAGTGTGCACCTGGTGATGCGTTGAGCAGACCGCAAAACCCTATGGAGAGCCCTGCGTTTGCTGGTGGTGCAGTTGCCATACCAGGCCGGGATACAGCCCGACAGGTTGTTCTCAATTGTACATCTGTAAAAGTTTGTGAGGGTCTTAGGGGCCAAGCCAAATTTCTTTAGCCTCCTGAGGTTGAAGAGGCACTGTTGCGCCTTCTTCACCACACTGTCTGTGTGGGTGGACCATTTCAGATTGTCAGTGATGTGTATGCTGAGGAACTTTTCACCTTCTCACCTGCGGTCCCGTCAATGTGGATAGGGGGGTGCTCTCTCTGTTGGCAACTGAAGTCCACGATCAGCTCCTTCATTTTTTTGAGGGAGAGGTTATTTTCCTGGCACAACTCCGCCAGGGCCCATCATTGTTGGTAATTAGACCTACTACTGTTGTGTCGTCTGCAAACTTGATGATTGAGTTGGACGCGTGTGTGGCCATGCAGCCATGGGTGAACAGGGAGTACAGGAGGGGGCTGAGCACGCACCCTTGTGGTGCCCCAGTGTTGAGGATCAGCGTAGTGGAGGTGTTGTTTCCTACATTCACCACCTGGGGGCGACCCGTCAGGAAGTCCAGGACACAGTTGCACAGGGCGGGGTTCAGTGGGTGCGAATGCTGGTTACAGTAAATGGAAAGAGAGGGGGCTCATGGGTAGGTGTCAGTAAGAGCCCGGAGAGGTAACATAACTGGAGAGAGAGAGAGATTAGAGAGGCAGAGAGAGGGAGGTGTTTTCCAGATTGTTTAAAGACGCACGCTTTGACCACCAGACGACAGAAAGAGGAAGAAAACAGTTATGAGCTGAACATAACAGTATGCCAGTGGAAGGGAGGACAGTAGCATGTGACTATGATTTCCCATTGTAGCCAATTAAATTGCATTAATTTCATTACAGATTTTTCAGTAATTTTGTTTTAAGTTTTAATCACTTAATAAATAATTCATAAAAAATGTGATAACAGTAAAAACACTGTAACTAATTGGCAGGTCTCCCTTTGTGTTACTTTTGTTACATTATGTAAGGTTTATGTTCAGAGAGGTCTCTGGAAACCTTTATGGTTTTCAGGTTTGGTGTCCAGAGACCTCTCTGGAAATCTCTGTGTTCAGTTTGTGATTGGTCCCCAATTAGAGGCAGCTGCGCCGCATTGCCTCTAATTGGGGAGCCTTTTTAAGTAGTAGTTATTCCCACCTGTTTTTGTGTGTGTTCCTTTTGTTTTCATGCCGGTTCATGGTCGCTGTCTCGCCTTTGTTTGGTTTTGGGATTATTATACTGGAATAAAGGAATGTCTTCGCACTACAGCTCTGCGCCTTGGGTCCTGTTTCATAGCGATCGTGACACATTATCTTCCCTCCTTTTGTTACATTAATTATCCTCCCTCCTTTTGTTACATTAATTATCCTTCCTCCTTTTGTTACATTATCCTCCCTCTTTTTGTTACATTAATTATCCTCCCTCCTTTTGTTACATTAATTATCCTTCCTCCTTTTGTTACATTATCCTCCCTCTTTTTGTTACATGAATTATCCTTCCTCATTTTGTTACATGAATTATCCTTCCTCCTTTTGTTACATGAATTATCCTTCCTCCTTTTGTTACATGAATTATCCTCCCTCCTTTTGTTACATTAATTATCCTCCCTCCTTTTGTTACATTAATTATCCTTCCTCCTTTTGTTACATGAATTATCCTCCCTCCTGGTGAGGGAGAGAAATTAGAAAATATCTTCAAGCTAAGTGGGTTTTTGGTAGCAAAACGCAATGTTCCTTAAACTTACAGAATGCAAATTTTTTTTGACACCCAATTTGATATGCTCCTATGAACTTCACATGTTGGTGCTCATGGGTCCTTTTAGAAGGACTCTCTCTCTCTCTCTCTCTCTCTCTCTCTCTCTCTCTCTCTCTCTGTCTGTCTCTCTCTGAGAACATTGCACTTTACTGTGGCCAGGGATTCCAGGGTATTGATTGTGACTTGCAGGAGGGTATTTCATGATAAGGGCTGGTTGGTTTTGTGGCTTTCTGAGTTGTGTGTGTTTTCGTGTGGCTCACTAAGGTGTGTTGTAATAATATGACCCCCCCCTCCCCTCTCTTTCTTGGTCTCCCCGTGAACCCCACAATGAGGTCATCCTGTGTTCAGTATGCATGTACAGTAGGAAGTAGACTATACACTCTCTCTCCCTCTCGTTCTCTCTCTCTCTCTTGCTCTCTCTTGCTCTCTCCCTTCCACCCTCTCTCTCTCTCTCTCTCTCTCCCTCTCTCTCTCTCTCTCAATTCAATTCAATTTACTTTATTGGCATGACGTAACAATGTACATATTGTCAAAGCTTACTTTGGAGATATTAACATAATCTCTCTCTCTCAGAGTAGATGTTAGAGGAGTTAGTGATATTTAAATGGTCATTTATCCATCTTTACTCTGTCAAACCAATGTGTCCTCTATGTCTATGTAATCCACCTGCATCATGATTCAAATGTGTGTCCCAAATGGCCCATATTTCTTATACAGGGTAGGTAGGCTGTCATTGTAAATAAGAATTTGTTCTTAACTGACTTGCCTAGTTAAATAAAGGTTAAATAAAAAAAATATATATAACCATCAGAGTGCTGACATGTCAATGACTGAGCTCATCTGGCAAATCTAGTGCTATGGGAATGGCAACGTAGTTGAACAAAGTTCGTACATTGAGCTATAATTGTGTAGGCCTGTGTGTCAGTTTCAATATTTGTGAGGCAACTCATCTGTGTTTTCTAATAAAACTGCTACTTGAAATGACCCTGTCAACCGTATAATTTAATATTACAATAAAAACATTGAAAAGAGAGAAGGTATGTGTCTAAACAATACCTTCCACAACTTGGAGCTCCACTCCAGAATAATTGTGGAAATTCGATTGTTAATTATATGCTTCAGCATATTACCGCCTGTCCTTTGGGAGAATGAGCTACTAGTCTCGTCCAATCAAACACCTACTCTTCCCAATTATTTAGCAGTCACTAAGAAGTTTGTCCTTTTTAATGTTCTCTCAGAGCTTGATATCACACCCACTGCTATTTCTATTTTCACTCTACAATATAATTGATGCATGAAAAGGAAAAGGGCTGACTGTATATCAAGGTTACATCCCAAATGTCACCCTATTCCATATATAGTGCACTACTTTTGACTAGAGCCCTAGGCCCTGGTCAAAAGTAGTGCACTATTATAGGGAATAGGGTGCCATATAGAATGCAGAGTCAGTAGTGAAATGGGAGGGTGGATACAAAATCGACCTGGCCCAGGTATCCTGGAAGGATAATGACCTCATCCCGTCAGTAGAGGACGCCTGGTTGTTCTTTAAAAGTGCTTTCCTCACCATCCTAAATAAGCATGCCCCTTTCAAAAAACTCAGAACTAAGAACAGATATAGCCCTTGGTTCACCCCAGACTTGACTGCACTAGACCAACACAAAAACATCCTGTGGCGTACTGCATTAGCATCGAATAGCACAGGAACAAATACACACAGTCAGTTAGAAAAACAAAGGCCAGCTTTTTCAAACAGAAATTTGCATCCTGTAGTACTAATTCCAAAAAGTTCTGGGACACTGTAAAGTCCACGGAGAATAAGAGCATCTCCTCCCAGTTGCCCACTGCATTGAGGCTAGGAAACACTGTCACCACCGATAAATTCACGATTATTGAAAATTTCAATAAGCATTTTGCTACGGCTGGCCATGCTTTCCACCTGGCTACCCCTACCCCGGCCAACAGGTCTGCACCCCCCGCAGCAACCTGCCCAAGCCCCCCCCGCTTCTCCTTCACCCAAATCCAGACAGCTGATGTTCTGAAAGAGCTGCTAAATCTGGACCCCTACAAATCTGCTGGGCTAGACAATCTGGACCCTCTCTTTCTAAAATGATCAGCCAAAATTGTTGCAACCCCTATTACTAGCCTGTTCAACCTCTCTTTCGTATCTTCTGAGATCCCTAGAGATTGGAAAGCTGCCGCGGTCATCCCCCTCTTCAAAGGGGGAGACACTCTAGACCCAAACTGTTATAGACCTATATCCATCCTGCCCTGCCTTTCTAAAGTCTTCGAAAGTCAAGTTAACAAACAGATAACTGACCACTTCGAATCCCACCGTACCTTCTCTGCTATGCAATCTGGTTTCCGAGCTGGTCATGGGTGCACCTCAGCTACGCTCAAGGTACTAAATGATATCATAACCGCCATCGATAGAAGAGAGTACTGTGCAGCCGTCTTCATCGACCTGGCCAAGGCTTTCGACTCTGTCAATCACTGCATTCTTATTGGCAGACTCAAGTGACTGCCTTGCCTGGTTCTCCAACTACTTCTCAGACAGAGTTCAGTGTGTCAAATCGGAGGGCCTATTGTCCGATCCTCTGGCAGTCTCTATGGGGGTGCCACAGGGTTAAATTCTTGGGCCAACCCTTTTCTCTATATACATCAACAATGTCGCTCTCGCTGCTGATGACTCTCTGATCCATCTCTACGCAGACGACACCATTCTGTATACATCTGGCCCATCTTTGGACACTGTGTTAACTAACCTTCAAACAAGCTTCAATGCCATACAACACTCCTTCCGTGGCCTCCAAATGCTAGTAAAACTAAATGCATGCTTTTCTATCGAACGCTGCCCGCATCCGCCCGCCAGACTATCATCACTACTCTCGACGGGTCTGACTTAGAATACGTGGACACCTACAAATACCTAGGTGTCTGGTTAGACTGTAAACTCAATTTCCAGACTCACATTAACCATCTCCAATCCAAAATTAAATCTAGCATCGGCTTCCTATTTCGCAACAAAGCCTCCTTCACTCATGCTGCCAAACATGCCCATGTAAAACTTACCATCCTACCGATCCTTGACTTCAGTGATGTCATTTACAAAATAGCCTCCCAACACTCTACTCAGCAAATTGGATGTAGTCTATCACAGTGCCATCCGTTTTGTTACCAAAGCCCCATATACTACCCACCACTGCGACCTGTATTCTCTCGTTGGCTTGCCCTCACTACATATTCGTAGCCAAACCCACTGGCTCCAGGTCATCTATAAGTCTTTGCTAGGTAAATCCCCGCCCTATCTCAGCACGCTGGTCACCATAGCAACACCCACCCGTAGCATGCACTCCAGCAGGTATATCTCACTGGCCACCCCCAAAGCCAACACCTCCTTTGGCCGCCATTCCTTCCAGTTCTCTGCTGCCAATGACTGGAACGAATTGCAAAAATCCTTGAAGCTAGAGGCTCCTATCTCCCTCACTAACTTTAAGCATCAGCTGTCAAAGCTGCTTATTGATCACTGCACCTGTATATAGCCCTTCTGTAAATAGCCCACCCTACTACCTCATCCCCATATTTATTTTATTATTTTCGCTCATTTGCACTCCAGTATCTCTATTTGCACATCATCATTTGCACATCCATCATTCCAGTGTTAATGCTAATCTGTAATTTATCTCACCACTATGGCCTATTTATTGTCCTACCTTCCTAACCTTACTGCATTTTGCACTACATTTGCACACTCTGTATATAGATTATCTATTGTGTTATTGACTGTACGCTTGTTTATTCTCACGTGTAACTCTGTGTTGTTGTTTTTTGTCGCACTGGTTTGCTTTGTCTTGCCAGGTCGCAGTTGTAAATGAGAACTTGTTCTCAACTGGCCTACCTGGTTAAATAAAGGTAAAATACAAATAAAAACAAGGTGTTAGGCTTTGGTTCTGTGTGTCTGAACTTTGAATTATAATGGTTTCTACCATGATATGTCAATCAAATCCATCCAATTAGGTCACCTCAGGTTTTATGTTTGAATAGAGGGATTGTTATAAATAGATGCTACAATAGAGGAAACATAAAGCACTGAACTTTGCCAGTTCCCCAGAGGAGGTTGGCTTTGCCTCTTAGTTTTTTTTTTCCACTGGTGAAGTCTTCTTAATGAGATAAACTGTACACGTTTCAGTGGATGGGATTTAGCTGTGAGCTTTAGGTTGCGTCCCAAATTACACACTATTCCTTTTATAGTGAACTACTTTTGACCAAAGCCAATAGAGAATAGGGTGTCATTTGGGACACAGCCTATAGTTCTGTTCAGTTCTGCCCAGGAGGAAGCATCTCTTTAATGAGTGACTGTGTTTGGGAAAGTTTTACTAGCCTTAGGACATGCACAATGCAAATGTGTAGCTGACGGAAAACGTACATTTTTTAATTATCTATCTAGAATTAAAGTCTTGTTCTGTTCATTGTTGAACTTGAGATTAACATTCATACTTGTAGATCACGGTTTCCACTGACTTCCCATTTTTCATTTAATTTTAGACGATTTAGTGTATTGAATTGTGTTGCAGTAGATTCTACATCACTAAAATGGCGCCGGAGGAAAGAGCAGCCGTTTTACGGGCGCCTAACCAATTGTGCTATTATGTGTGTTTTTTTGCGTTATTTGTAACTTATTTTGTACATAATGTTTCTGCCACTGTATCTTACGGCCGAAAAGAGCTTCTGGATATCAGGACAGCGATTACTCTCCTCAGACTGGACAAATAATTTTTCTTCAACGAGCCGATCATTGGAAAATAAATTAGACGAGGTACGATCACGAATATCCTACCAACGGGACATTAAAAACTGTAATATCTTATGCTTCACCGTAGCTGTCTATTTACCACCACAAACGGATGCTGGCACTAAGACCGCACTCAGCCAGCTGTATAAGGCAATAAGCAAACAGGAAAAAGCCAATCCAGAGGTGGCGCTCCTAGTGGCCGGGGACTTTAATGCAGGGAAACTTAAATCCGTCTACCTCATTTCTACCAGCATGTTAAATGTGCAACCAGAGGAAAAAAAACTCTAGACCACATTTACTCCACACACAGAGATGCGTACAAAGCTCTCCCTCGCCGTACATTTGGCAAATCTGACCATAATTCCATCCTCCTGATTACAAGCAAAAACTAAAGCAGGAAGCACCAGTGACTCGGTCAATAAAGAAGTGGTCAGATGACGCAGATGCTAAACTACAGGACTGTTTTGCTAGCACAGACTGGAATATGTTCTGGGATTCTTCCGATGGCATTGAGGAGTACACCACATCAGGCACTAAGTGCATCGACGATGTCGTCCCCACATTGACTGTACGTACATACACCAACCAGAAACCATGGATTACAGGTAACATCTGAGCTAAAAGGTAGAGCAGCCACTTTCAAGGAGCGGGACTCTAACTTGGACGCCCTCAGACGAAGCATCAAACAGGCAAAGCGCCAATACAGGACTAAGATTGAATCGTACTACACCGGCTCCGACGCTCGTCAGATGTGGCAGGGCCTGCAAACTATTACAGACTACAAAGGGAAGCACAGCCGCGAGCTGCCCAGTGACATGAGCCTACCAGACAAGCTGAATCATTTCTATGCTCGCTTCGAGGCAAGCAACACTGAGAGCATCAGCTGTTCCAGACGACTGTGTGATCACGCTCTCCGTAGCCAATGTGAGTAAGCCCTTTAAACAGGTCAACATTCACAAGGCCACAGGGCCAGACGGTTTACCAGGACATGTACTCCGAGCATGCACTGGCAAGTGTCTTCACTGACATTTTCAGACCACCATAGTCCCTATGCCCAAGAACACTAAGGTAACCTGCCTAAATTACTACCGACCCGTAGCACTCACGTCTGTAGCCATGAAGTGCTTTGAAAGGCTTGTCATGGCTCACATCAACACCATTATCCGAGAAACCCTAAACCCACTCCAATTTGGAAAACAGATCCACAGATGATGCAATCTATATTGCACTCCACGCTGCCGTTTCCCACCTGAACAAAAGGAACACCTACGTGAGAATGCTGTTCATTGACTACAGCTCAGCGTTCAACACCATAGTGCCCTCAAAGCTCATCACTAAACTTAGGACCCTGGGACCAAACACCTCCCTCTGCAACTGGATCCTGGACTTTCTGCTTTTATTTCTTTACTTATCTATTGTTTACCTTACACTTATTTCATTTAAAAACTGCAGTGTTGGTTAGGGCTTGTAAGCATTTCCATGTAAGGTCTACACCTGTTGTATTCGGCGCACGAGACAAATACAATTAGATTTGACATCAGCATTATAGCAACCCATGAGTACGAGTAGCATAAGTATGAACACACACACACACACACACACACACACACACACACACACACACACACACACACACACACACACACACACACACACACACACACACACACACACACACACACACACACAGTAAACAACATATAGCATTAACTGTATTGTATGTGGATTTGATCCTACAGTAGTTTGCAGTTCCAAAGGGAATAGTGTATCCACATCCCTGACAGGGTTCAAGGGATTCGATACTCTCATCTCCACTCTAACCTTGTCTACGTTCAGTTGTTGTACTGCATTGTGTGTGTGTGTGTGCTCAGCATCTCCAGGGCCCCAACACACACAGCTCTATAAAGAGGTCACTCAGACTCAGAGTAACAGCATCACTCTCTGACCTCTATTGATCCTCTGCTTTTCTGGGTGACTGATAGGAGGCAGAGAGACTGAGAGTGTGTGAGGAAGTGGGTTTGGCTTTGAAGCACACAGGTTGTACTTAATGCTGCTTACACAACACTACACTCAGAAAAAAAGGTGCTATTTAGTACCTAAAAGGGTTCTCCGTCTGTCCCCATAGGAGAACCCTTTGAAGAACCCTTTTTGGTTCCAGGTAGAACCTTTTGGGATTTCATGTAAAACCCTTTCCACAGAAGGTTCTACATGGAACCGAAATGGGTTCTACCTGGAACCAAAGAGGGTTCTACTTGGAACCAAAAAGGGCTCTCCTATGAGGACAGCCGAAGAACCCTTTTGGAACCCTTTATTCTAAGAGTGTATTCTGGTAGTGATCCATAGCATAGACTGATCAGTCACTGAGTACATTTACATGCGCAGTAGAAATTCTATATTAATCTGATTAGGCAGAATATGCAATAGTCATGTAAACACCTTACTCTGTTTATCTTAATCGGCGTAAGGTCAAAATCAAAGTAAGCATACACCGATTAAAACACCTGGTATTCTGAGCAATCTTTCAAATTATTAGGACATGTAAAAATCTTAATTGACGTTCCAGCGATGTATTTGATCTGCGCATGTGCTAGCACCAGCCGAGTGAGCCTCTCTCATTAGTGCCAATAAAGTGGGTTCGGAAAAACTGAATGTCTTAGAAGTAGTTTTCACATAGGAACTTTATATGTCCGAACTCAGAATCAAATATGCTGTAGCAGAATGTTTGTTTTGATTGCCGGTTTTCTGCATTTATGCAGAAGTGCCATCATTAGCCTGATTTCAGATGTGTCCATGTAAACAGGATTATTAGGGAAATTGTTCTTCTTGCAAAGCATGCAAACGTTTTAATTATATTAATCTCACTACCCACAATAATCACATTATTGTGTGCATGGAACCATACTCAATGTGTGAGTTAGTGGGACAAGAGTCAGGGGATTGGGTATGCATTACACCTCCCGATAGAGGTTGTTTATGCTGCTTACTTTGCACACATTTGTTGTTGATCCATATTGTTTGTGTTTGGGGAAAGAGATTTGGAGTAAATTGGGATTGGGTTGAGAGAGAAGTACCCCTACCTTTGGATCAATAACACGCAATCAGACAGTGGCCATAAACTATTTCATTCATAACATAATACTGGACAGTCAATATATTTTAAGAGCTTTTCATCACTTGGAAAATGTAAGTCTGATCCCTTGTGGTGGTATGTTGGATGTAGGGTCCACTGAGGGATCTGGGAATATGGTATGTTGGATGTAGGGTCCACTGAGGGATCTGGGAATATGGTATGTTGGATGTAGGGTCCACTGAGGGTTCTGGGAATATGGTATGTTGGATGTAGGGTCCACTGAGGGTTCTGGGAATATGGTATGTTGGATGTAGGGTCCACTGAGGGTTCTGGGAATATGGTATGTTGGATGTAGGGTCCACTGAGGGTTCTGGGAATATGGTATGTTGGATGTAGGGTCCACTGAGGGTTCTGGGAATATGGTATGTTGGATGTAGGGTCCACTGAGGGATCTAAGAAGATGGTATGTTGGATGCAGGGTCCACTGAGGGATTTAGGTACGCGTTGAACCAGAGCTATTGGAATCATGTTGAGAGAGATTCACAATAACCACTTGGAAGAGAAGGTTGTGATGCTGCATCTCATAGTAGAGAACAACCTTGAGAAGTGAAAGTGTATCAAAATGTGCTTCAGCGTCCCCCCACCAAGGCTCTCCACTAAAGAGGGTAGTTTGTCATGTAGCCTAGACCCAACCTCCCAACCAATTTGTTTATTCATTCACCCATCTATTAAAATCTACTCCTTGATACAAGGCCTATTGCTAATTCCCTACATAGTGCCCTACTTTTGACCAGAGCCATATGGACCCTGGTCAACAGTAGTGCGCTATTTGGAGTATAGGGTGCCATTTGGGACAGGCACAACATCAATGAATAGAACATGAGAAGGTGCTCTCCTTCCGCACTTAGATGACCATTGATTATACAAGACAGTAATGTTGTGTGTGTGTGTGTGCATGCACGCCTGCATGCATTAGTGTGTGTATGTGTGTATGTGTGTGTGTTTGTAAGTCTTCCTTATTACTCAGGACAGTAATGGATTTACCTTCACAGGGGAAGGTGTCCTATTGCTTATGTCCTACAAGCAGGGCCGGCCCTCCCATTAGGCAAGATTAGGCTATCGCCTATGGCGGCACTTGAATTTGGGGCTACTACACTGCCACCAGCTGCCAGCTCATAGCGTTGCTGCAGTTCCCGCCCCCACCAGCCCTCGGCTACTACGCCTACTACAGGACCGGCCCTGCCTACAAGATAGTAAGGCCAAATAGAGAGGGAGGGAGAGAGAGAGAGAGAGCGAGAGATAGAGAGAGAGAGTGAGAGAGAGAAATGCCATGTATATGGAGGTAGAATGAATTGGAAGCTGGTTTGACTCGTTAGTCACCTTGGTAAAGACTATGGATACGTCCCAAATGGCACCCTATTCCCTTTATAGTGCACTACTACCCATGGGCTCTGGTCAAAAGTAGTGCAATACATACAGTTGAAGTCGGAAGTTTACATACACTTAGGTTGAAGTCATTAAAACTCATTTTGTAACCACTACACAGATTGCATGACACAAGTAATTCTTCCAACAATTGTTTACAGACAGATTATTTCAATTATAATTCACTATATCACCATTCCAGTGGGTCAGAATTTAACATAAACTAAGTTGACTGTGCCTTTAAACAGCTTGGAAAATTCCAGAAAATTATGTCATGGCTTTAGAAGTTTCTGATAATTGGTTAATTGACAAAACTTGAGTCAATTGGAGGGGTACCTGTGGATGTATTTCAAGGCCTACCTTCAAACTCAGTGCCTCTTTGCTCGACATCATGGGAAAAACAAAATAAATCAGCCAAGACCTTGTACATTGTAGAGCTCCACAAGTCTGGTTCATCCTTGGGAGCAATTTCCAAACGCCTGAAGGTACCACGCAGCCGTCATACCGCTTAGGAAGGAGATGCGTTCTGTCTCCTAGAGATGAATCCCCAACTACAACATTTCCCGTCAAGATAGAACTGCCAAAGGAGGAGGAGTTGCAATCTATTGCAGAGATAGCCTGCAGAGTTCTGTCATACTTTCCAGGTCTGTGCCCAAACAGTTTGAGCTTCTACTTCTAAAAATCCACCTTTCCAGAAATAAGTCTCTCACTGTGGCCGCTTGTTACAGACCCCCCTCAGCCCCCAACTGTGCCCTGGACACCATATGTGAATTGATTGCCCCGCATCTATCTTCAGAGTTTGTACTGTTAGGTGACCTAAACTGGGATATGCTTAACACCCCGGCCGTCCTACAATCTAAGATAGATGCCCTCAATCTCACACAAATTATCCAGGAACCTACCAGGTACAACCCTAAATCCGTAAACATGGGCACCCTCATAGATGTCATCCTGACTAACTTGCCCTCCAAATACACCTCCACTGTCTTCAAGCAGGATCTCAGCGATCACTGCCTCATTGCCTGCATCCGTAATGGGTCCGCGGTCAAACGACCACCCCTTATCACTGTCTGTCAGGCCCTGACTGAGGCCAGGTCTCTGGCTCCCCCTAGTGGGAGTTGGATGTTTTTATTTTTTGTTGCACGCCAGTTCAAGGTCGCTGTCTCTCCTTTGTTCGGTTTTGGGATTTATTTACTGAATAAAGGAATGTATTCACACTCCAGCTCTGCGCTTCGGGTCCTGAATCCTAGAGACTGTGACACTGTCAAATGCTCCCTAATACACTTCAGCGAGCAGGCCTTTCTAATTGATCTGGCCCGGGTATCCTGGAAGGATATTGACCTCATCCCATCAGTAGAGGATGCCTGGTTGTTCTTTAAAAGTGCTTTCCTCATCATCCTAAATAAGCATGCCCCATTTAAAAAATGTAGAACTAAGAACAGATATAGCCCTTGGTTCACTCCAGACTTGACTGCCCTTGACCAGCATAAAAACATCTTGTGGCGCACTGCATTAGCATCGAATAGCCCCCGCGATATGCAACTTTTCAGGAAAGTCAGGAACCAATATACACATTCAGTTAGAAAAGCAAAGGCTAGCTTTTTCAAACAGAAATTTGCATCCAATAGCACTAATTCCAAAAAGTTCGGGGACACTGTAAAGTCCATGGAGAATAAGAGCTCCTCCTCCGAGCTGCCCACTGCACTGAGGCTAGGAAACACTGTCACCACCGATAAATCTACAATAATCGAGAATTCCAATAAGCATTTTGCTACGGCTGGGAGGAGGAAAATGCTTCTCATTCACCCAAATCCAGATAGCTGATGTTCTGAAAGAGCTGCAAAATCTGGACCCCTACAAATCAGGTGGGCTAGACAATCTGGACCCTTTCTTTCTAAAATTATCAGCCGCAATTGTTGCAACCCTTATACTAGCCTGTTCAATCTCTCTTTCGTATCGTCTGAGATCCCTAGAGATTGGAAAGCTGCCGCGGTCATCCCCCTCTTCAAAGGGGGAGACACTCTAGACCCAAACTGTTACAGACCTATATCCATCTTGCCCTGCCTTTCTAAAGTCTTCGAAAGCCAAGTTAACAAACAGATCACCAACCATTTCGAATCCCACCGTACCTTCTCCGCTATGCAATCTGGTTTCCGAGCTGGTCATGGGTGCACCTCAGCCACGCTCAAGGTCCTAAACGATATCATAACCGCAATCGATAAAAGACAGTACTGTGCAGCCGCCTTCATCAACCTGGCCAAGGTTTTTGACTCTGTCAATCACAGCATTCTTATCGGCAGACTCAATAGCCTTGGTTTCTCAAATGACTGCCTCACCTGGTTCACCAACTACTTCTCAGATAGAGTTCAGTGTGTCAAATTGGAGGGCCTGTTGTCTGGACCTCTGGCGGTCTCTATGGGGGTGCCACAGGGTTCAATTCTTGGGCCGACTCTATTCTCTGTATATATCAATGATGTTGCTCTTGCTGCTGGTGACTCTCCGATCCACCTCTACGCAGACTACGACATTCTGTATACATCTGGCCCTTCTTTGGACACTGTGTTAATAAACCTCCAAACGAGCTTCAATGCCATACAACACTCCTTTCGTGGCCTCCAACTGCTCTTAAATGCTAGTAAAACTAAATGCATGCTCTTCAATCGAATGCTGCCCGCACCCGCCCGCCGGACTATCATCACTACTCTCGACGGGTCTGACTTAGAATATGTGGACACCTACAAATACCTAGGTGTCTGGTTAGACTGTAAACTCTCCTTCCAGACTTAGATTAAGCATCTCCAATCCAAAATTAAATCTAGCATCGGCTTCCTATTTCGCAACAAAACCTCCTTCACTCATGCTGCCACACATGCCCTCGTAAAACTGACTATCCTACCGATCCTTGACTTCGGCGAAGTAATTTTACAAAATAGCTTTCAACACTCTACTCAGCAAATGGGATGTAGTCTATCACAGTGCCATCCGTTTTGTTACCAAAGCCCCATATACTACCCACCACTGGCTGGCCCTCACTACATATTCATCGCCAAACCCACTGGCTCCAGGTCATCTATAAGTCTTTGCTAGGTAAATCCCTGCCTTATCTCAGCTCGCTGGTCACCATAGCAACACCCACCCATAGTTTGCGCTCCAGCAGGTATATTTCAATGGTCATCCCCAAAGCCAACACTTCATTTGGCCGCCATTTCTTCCAGTTCTCTGCTGCCAATGACTGGAATGAATTGCAAAAATCATTGAAGCTGGCCGCTATCTCTATTTGCACATCATCATCTGCACATCTATCACTCCAGTGCCACTATGGCCTATTTATTGCCTTACCTTCCTAATCTTACTGCATTTGCACACACTTTACATAGATGTTCTATTGTGTTATTGACTGTACGTTTGTTTATCCCATGTGTAACTCTGTGTTGTTGTTTTTGTCACACTGCTTTGCTTTATCTTGGCCAGGTCGCAGTTGTAAATGAGAACTTGTTCTCAACTGGCCTACCTGGTTAAATAAAGGTGAAATAAAATAAATAAACTTTGGTGTGAAAAGTGCAAATCAATCCTAGAACAACAGCAAAGGACCTTGTGAAGATGCTGGAGGAAACAGGTACAAAAGTGTCTATATCAACAGTAATAATAACAAAGGAGCAATAACCTGAAAGGCCAATCAACAAGGATGAAGCCACTGCTCCAAAACCGCCATAAAAAAGCCAGACTACGGTTTGCAACTGCACATGGGGACAAAGATCATACTTTTTGTAGAAATGTCCTCTGGTCTGATGAAACAAAAATAGAACTGTTTGGCCATAATGACCATCGTTATGTTTGGAGGAAAAAGGGGGAGGCTTGTAAGCCGAAGAACACCATCCTAACCTTGAAGCACAGGGGGTGGC
Source organism: Thymallus thymallus (assembly GCA_023634145.1). NCBI lineage: Eukaryota > Metazoa > Chordata > Actinopteri > Salmoniformes > Salmonidae > Thymallus > Thymallus thymallus. Next base: position 14,867,495 of record CM042417.1, read on the forward strand.
AGCATCATGTTGGCTGCAGGAGGGACTGGTTGTCAGCCATGACAAAGAGGGAGTCACACATTGACTTAAAGAGAAAATAAAATTGTTTTATTATAATCTCAACACAGTCTTCAGTGAGGCTAACAACATGTAGTGCCCAGGTGGAGAGAGAGAGCATGGCCAGGAACCAGGAAAGCTTTATCCCTTTTTCCACAGGCGTTTCCAATCAGGCCCAATTGGCTTCACCCCTCACCAACCTGCAGGATTGAAAGAAAAATACAAGGCAAGCAACAACCAATGCAGAGGGCCGTGACACCCCCCCCCACCCCGATAAAACGGGGCCATCAAAGGAGACAATAAACATTTTAATAGAAAAATGTAAATCACATATTTAAACAAAACAGAAATAAACAAATCAAGTATTCACAATGCCTGGAAGCAATTTTAAGAGGGGACAGCGTAGAGGTAGCAAGACAGCAGGAACCAGAGCAACCTGGAAAAACAAAACTCAACTGCACACGACCATTATGATCTGTATAGACCTCAGAAATTATGTCGGTAAATATCTATCCTTCATTTGGACTGACTGAAACAGGAGCAGAGTAGGCCGGTGAGGGGAGGATGGCTCAAAAAAATGGATGGAGTGAATGAGTGGTTCCAATAATTCCATTCCAGCCATTACTATTGAGGCCATCTTCCAATTTAAAGAGCCACCAGCCACCACTGAACAGGGGTATATTTTTAGTCGGACCAAACTAAGAAATACTACAGTAGCTAGCAGACAGTTGTGATCTTTATTAGGTCTCTCTAATAGAATCTGTGGAGTGACAAATTGAATGCTGTGGATGCACACAGAGATGTCAATAAAATCAATTTGGAGGAGATTGACTGCGTTTCCCTGGTCGTAATTGATAATGACTACACGACAGCAGAATTGAAACGGTAACCCATTTCATCTATGGGTCATGTCTCTGAGGAGGAAGGGAGGAAGGTAGGAAGGACTGTCCATCCATGCATAGGTTTAACCATGGGCACTATTCAATCCGTGTTGCGGAAGTTCAGCATTACAGCGTGATTGAAATTGAAGGGCAATATTCCCACGTTAGCTGAGACTGCATTCACTGTAAACTCTGCGAATGTCGGGTCTATTGTAACGCTTTAGCAATACATATTCCTTTAAAAATCTGCCGTTTCCAGCTACAATACTAATTTACAACATTAACAATGTCTATACTGTATTTCTGATCAATTTTATGTTATTTTAATGAGCAAAAATATTCACTTTTCTTTCAAAAACAAAGACATTTCTAAGCGATCCCAAACTTTTGAACGGTAGTGTATCATTCATTCCGTCCAAAGATTGATGTAGTAACTAAGGATTCCAACTTTAAATACTAATATAAGACAGTGTTGGGTTAATACCGCTCCCCTGAAGCCAGACACTATTAGTGTAATTACTGTAGAGAGCTGAACACACAGCCTTAGGCCCGCCATCCGCCGCCCTGGGAGGATAGAGAGATAGAGGAGAGAGAGAGAGACAGGGCGAGAGAGATAGAGGAGGCAGACGGAGAGAGAGGGCGTGAGAGATAGAGGAGAGAGAGAGACAGGGAGAGAGAGAGACAGGGAGAGAGAGGGAGAGAGAGATAGAGGAGAGAGACAGAGAGAGAGGGAGAGAGAGAGGGTGAGAGAGAGAGGGAGAGAGTGGGAATTATAAGCATAGAGGAAGGATATAGGTGGGAGCGACAAAGGAGAGAGAGAGGGGGATTGGACAGAGAAAATAGTGGACAAAGAGAAGAGAAGACGAAAATGGAAGAAATACGTAAAAGAGAGGATAGATAGCAGCAAGAGAGAGATAGAGACATAACGAGAGAGAGAGACAGACAGATAGAGAGAGGATAGATAGCAGCAAGAGATAATGAGAGAGAGAGACAGACAGAGAGAGAGAGATAAGGCAGTTAGATAGATAGATAGATAGATAGACAGACAGACAGACAGACAGACAGACAGACAGACAGACAGACAGACAGACAGACAGACAGACAGACAGACAGACAGGCAGGCAGGCAGGCAGGCAGGCAGGCAGGCAGGCAGGCAGGCAGGCAGGCAGGCAGGCAGGCAGGCAGGCAGGCAGGCAGGCAGGCAGGCAGGTAGGCAGGTAGATAGTGTCGTGGAAAAAACTCTTCCCTCTTACTAAAAAATAAAAGCACTTCTGGAGTTTGTAGAAGCAAGATAGACTTTATTGCAAAAAGACAACGAAGCCGAGTGACCTGCAGGAACCACTCCCGTACATCTCTAAGTTTTTGGCTTATGTACAAGTTGTTAAATGTTTATTCATAAGACACAGTTATCACAGCTCCACCCATTCTATTTTCCTCCAACCTGGTCTCAAAACTCCTGATGCTATTTCTTGTTTTCACTGTATTTGGAGATAACATTGGCACAGAATACATGTCTAGTTCTACGTCAGGAAAATGGGAGGTACACAGGAAGCCTTTCCCCCCTCGGGAGTCTCCTGACTCTGGTGACATCCCTCTGGTCAAAGGTCAACCTGCTGAGTGGTAGGAGATTGCCTACACCCTACCCTTATCTGCTGAGGACAAAGAGATCTTGTCTCTGCTTGAAACATACAGAGCTAAATATATTCAGGGAGCTATAAAGAATAGGAAATTACACAATACCTATAAAGAATTGGAACTCACACAATAACTATAAAGAATTGTCCATGATGGCCAGCAGTTTGACCAGGATCCGTCTCTCCGCCACCTCCTCTAGAGTGTCAAGGTTAATCCCCAGAACAGAACTAGTCTTCCTGATCAGTTTATTTACCCGAGAAGCATCACCAGCCTTTATGTTGGCGCCCCAGCACACCACTGCAAAAAAGATGGCACTGGCCATCTACCACAGACTGGTAGAAAGTATGCAGTAGTTTACTGCACACGTTGAAGGACCTGAGCCTCCTTAGAAAGTAGAGTTGGCTCTGGCCCTTTTTGTACAGAGCCCCGGTGTTACCAGCCCATTCCAGCCTGTTGTCTATATGGACTCCCAGGAACTTGTATGACCCAACCATTTCCACATCCATCCCCTGTATAGGGACTACAGTCAGTTGGGCCTTTGTTCTCCTGAAGTCCACCACCATCTCCTTTGTTTTGCTGATGTTGAGCTGAAGGTGGTTCTGCCCACACCACACCACAAAGTCATTGATTGTACTCCTGTACTCCTCCTCCTGCCCACCGCTGATGCACCCTACAATTGCGTAGTCATCTGAGAACTTCTGTGGGTGGCATGTTTCAGAGTTATATCTGAAGTCCGAGGTGTTGAGGGTGAACAGGAAGGTGGACAGGGCCAGTATCGATACTGTTAAAAATTGTTTCAGCTCATTGGCTCTGTCCTGGGTCCCCTCCGTCTGCCCACTGTTTGACTTTTTGAAGCCAGTGATATTTCTCATACCCTTCCACACCTCTCTCACCTGGCTCTGCCTCAGCTTGTCCTCCACCTTCTCCTTATACCCTCTCTTCCCCTCAGCAATCCTCAACTTCAGCTCCCTCTGGACGCATTTCAATTTGTCCCTGTCCCTCTCCTTGAAGGCCCTCTTCTTCTCATTCAGCAGGGCCTTCAGGTCGCTGGTGACCCAGGGTTTATTATTTGGAAAACAACATACCTTCCTGGTGGGTACAGTGTTGTCTACACAAAAATGTATATAGTCCTTTATGCAGTCTGTATGACCATCAATGTCCTCCCCATGAGCCTCACAGAGCACATCCCAGTCTGTTGTTTCAAAGCAGTCCTGTAGGGCTGAGAAGGCACTGGGATGGGCTGTCTGTAACCTTGCGATAACAGAGTGGATGATGTCACACACTGTGTTTGCGTCTGCGGATGGCGGGATGTAAACAATAACAGCAATGACCGCCGTGAATTCCCTCGTAGGGTTTCAAGGTTAACGGCTAACAGCTCAATGTCCGGGCTACAAAACAAAACAGTAATATGTCTCGGATTACACCATCTGTTGTTAACTAATAAAGCCAGCTCCCCTCCCTTACTCTTACTAGAAGAAACGCTATCCCTGTCCGCTCTGATGGTCTGGAAACCGCCGCTAGTTACGTTCTCTATGGGGATGCTTCCCTGTAGTCTCTTTGTCCATGGATCAGCCCCTCAAGCTCATCCACCTTGCTATGTAGCGATCTCACGTTGCCCATAATGATAGACGGTATAGCCGGCTTGTACTTACTCAGCTTTGCCTTACACTTCCGACCTGCCCTGCATCCACGCCGTCGCCTTTTCAACTCGTCCGGAATATCAAACCCTGGGGTGCAATAGCGCTGCATGTGCTAAATCCAGGAGCTGGACTCGGTTGTAAATAATTGAGGACTCGCGTGAACGTTCAGCTCTGAGAAAAATAAAAAGTGCCTCAGTGATAAAAATGACCGCTAAAACCTTCGTAAAACAGTAGCACTCCATAATCCTAGTTCAACTATTGCAAAAAAACTCACAAAAAACTGACAAACAAAAACAAACATACTAAAACAACAATTAACGCACAAACAATGGGAGCTGCTTAACAGGGGTGACGCCAAGAGTAGGAGAGGTGGGTGCTGTGCACCATGGATGTCTGCAGTTATCATTGGCCTGCTGTTGCCAGCAGACCCGGCCTGCATCCCAAATGGCACCCTATTCCCATTATAGTGCCCTACTTTTGACAAGGGCCCATAGGGTTCTGGTCAAAAGTAGTGCACTGTATAGAGAATATGATGCCATTTGAAACTCATACCATGCGGTAGCCTGCGGATTGGTTCTGCTAATGCTGTAACATAACATGCTGTAACGAAGGACCCTACTGGCTAATACTGGGATTTAATTAATGAACAATATTAATGTGCTGTAAGATGAACTCATTTCAAATGGAGACCCATGACAGTCACCTCATGGACGAGGCTTGTCCGACAAGAGAAACAGAGGGAGTGTATGGGTGGGTGAGCGTGTGTGTGTGTTCGGTGCGTGCGTGTGTTTGTGCATGTGCTTCTTCCAGGCATGAGCGACATAAGTAAAACTGCAAAACAAATCTCTTTGCCCCATGGCAAAATGAGTAGAACTACATGAAATGTGTTATAAAATGGCAAAGTTTTCTCTCTGCCCCATGGCAAAGTGGGTAGAATTGTAGGAAATTAACTTTAAAACATTTTTTTTTCTCTTCACTGAAATGTTTTGTCACAAGGTGAGGGGCACCCCAACGAAATTTCACTTAGTGCTCTCAAAAGGCTAGAGCTGGCCCTGTGCCTGTGTGTGTCCATTCTGTGTATAAACCACAGTGTGTTCCCTGGCACTGCCAGCCTGATGTCTGTGCCCTCTCTCCCACGTTCCCCCTGTTTTGCTCTCTTCCGCACGATCTCCCCTTCTCTCGTCTGCCTGCTAATTCAAGGTCTGGAACTTCTCCAGACAGCCCAATCCCTAGCTCCTCTCCTCCATCCTCCACCCAAACAGTCCCATGCATCACTCATTCGTTCTTATGTTCCTCCACATCCCCTGTTCCCTCTCCCTCTTCTTTTAATAAAGCTACTTTAGTGATACTGCAACAACAACACAACAAC
>CM042417.1:14875555-14960555 GCA_023634145.1 Thymallus thymallus
ATGTTCTTCGCCCAGCATACACCCCTCCAACCAGACATCCCTTTTCTACTCATTTGCTGGATTCAGAGTTCAACAGAGTTTAAGTGAAGGTCAATCAAATCATAGAGAAAGCAGACTGTATTGCAATTATCTCTGATGGGTGGTCGAATGTTCGTGGGCAAGGAATAGTTAACTACATCTAATCCACCCCTCAACCAGTATTCTATAAGAGCACAGACAGAAGGGACAACAGACACACCGGTCTCTACATTGCAGATGAGCTGAAGGCAGTCATCAATGACCTTGGACCACAGAAGGTATTTGCACTGGTGACAGACAATGCTGCGGACATGAAGGCTGCTTGGTCTAAAGTGGGGGAGTACTACCCTCACATCACACCCATTGGCTGTGCTGCTCATGCATGGAATCTGCTACTCAAGGACATCATGGCACTGAAAACAATGGATACACTCTACAAGAGAGCCAAGGAAATGGTTAGGTATGTGAAGGGTCATCAAGTTATAGCAGCAATACCTCACCAATCAAAGTGAGAAGAATAAGATCACCACATTGAAGCTGCCCAGCAACACCCGTTGGGGTGGCGTTGTCATCATGTTTGACAGTCTCCTGGTGGGGAAGGAGGCTCTCCAAGAAATGGCCATATCACAGTCTGCCGATATGGACAGCCCCATCAAGAGGATCCTCCTGGATGATGTATTTTGAGAGAGAGTGGTAAGCAGCACGGATTGAGGGAGACAATGCCATCCTGTATGATGTTCACACTCTGCTTGCAGATGTAAGAGAAGAAATCCGTACTGCCCTGCCCACTTCACTGTTGCTCCAAGCTGAGGAAACTGCAGTTCTGAAATATATAAAAAAGCGTGAAGACTTATGCGTGAAGCCCATACACACAGCAGCGTATATGTTGGACCCCAAGGATGCACCAGGCATCCTGTCTGGTGCAGAGATCAACAAGGCCTATGGTGTCATCACTACTGTGTCTCGCCACCTTGGCCTGGATGAGGGCAAGGTTCTTGGCAGTCTGGCGAAGTACACTTCCAAGTAAGGGCTTTTGGATGGAGATGCAATATGGCAGTCGTGCCAACATATCTCATCAGCCACCTGGTGGAAGGGACTTTGTGGATCTGAGGCTCTTCACCCTGTTGCCTCCATCATCCTCCAAATCCCACCATCATCCGCCGCCTTAGAGTGCAACTGGTCCTTGTTTGTGAACACACACACCAAAGCACGTAACAGGCTGACCAATACAAGGGTTGAAAAAATGGTGGCCATCCGGGCAAATTTGAGTTTTTTTGAGTCTGACAACGAGCCATCCTCAACAAGGTTGGAAAGTGACAGTGAAGATGAGGCCTCAGAGTCTGATGTTCAAGAGGTGGACATTAAGGAGGTCCATGGGGAAGACATGGAAGCCTGACAGGAAGACAACCAAGCTTTAGTTTCTAGACTGTTTTTGGGAGATGCGATGGATCATTGGGGATCATTCAATATTCCCTTTCTTTTGTTGTTCTGTGAAATCATCCCATGTGAAGAGTCAAATCATTTAATTAAAGTTAAATTCGTAACTAAATCGTGTTTATTTCTATTGGAAGGATTTAATAATTTGCAATTATGTCTACTTATGATAAGATAAAAGGTTTATGTTTCTGTCTCCATATGATATGGTAAATATATCCAATGCAAAAACCATCTACATTTAAATGGTATTAATATTAATTAGCATATATTTCCATTAATTCCCATATATTCCCATTAATTCCCACGGAAAATGTCCACCTCTGAATATTCCCCAAAATGTGCAACTGTAGTCGTGTGTATATGTGGGCATCTGCATGTGTGTGTGTGTGAGCTTACCTACGTGTGTGTCAGTGTCTTAGTAGCTAAATCATCCAGCTTTAACATATAGAATGTGGTAAGATTATCCCTGTAGCTGCAGGGGAAATCTAATCCTTTGCTTATCAGGGGATTTTGATTCCTCAGCAACACTGCTTTTTTAAGACATCACCTGTATGAGGCAGAGCATCCCGTGTCAGTGAATTTGGAATTGAATTTATGCGCTGTATCCCCCCCCATATCTCTCTTTCTTTCTCTCTGTCTATCTCTCTCTCATAATACATACACACACACACACTCGTGGGGGTTTAGATATACTGTAGCCTACCGCTGCTGCTAGGTGGCATTAAGCTGCTCTACACAGACACAAAGGTCAGGCAGGCAGGAATATCCCCCTGACCAATTACATGAGGACTTCTCTCTGCACAGCCAAGCCCAGTGTAGCTGACTAAGGTATTAGACACTGAAACACAAACGCATGCACACACATATAGGAACACACATAGGCCCTTTGATCTGAGCACCCCTTATTTTTATTTAATTTTTTATTTTACGTCATTTTCAATTGGTAGTTACAGCCTTGTCCCATCGCTGCAACCATTTGGGACGCAGACACTGTATCTAATTAGGCATGTGATGACTTGCCGATAAGATAGCGAATACCCATCATACATCAGACATTCTGTCAGAGCAGCATGCCAAGTCATGTGACCTCAACCCCTGCTACCTCTCTCTTCTACTTCTATCGTCTTTTCTCTGTTCTCTCTCTCTTTCTCCCTTCTCTCCTTTTCCTTCTGCTTTCCGTCCTCTCCCTTACCTGTTCTCCTTCGCTCCACTTCTCCTACGTCTCTGTTTCCCCACTCTAATCATCTCTATCTATCTTCTCTCTCCCTCTTTCTTTATCTCTCTCGGCCCTAGTCTGTCCACCCGTCTATACCTCTCTCTCCTTCCTCCCTACATCTTCACCTCCCCATCTCTCCTTCTCTCCGTCTCTCTCTCCCTCTCCTCAGTCTGTTCGTCAGTCTGTCTGACTGCTATCTGTTCTGCCCTCCTTCCTCAATCTCTCTCCCTCTGTCTTCCCCTCTCTCTTCCTCTCTCTTTATCTCCCTCCCTCTCTCCTCCCCTAGTTTGTCAGTCTGTCTGACTGCTATCTGTTCTGCCCTCTCTTTTTTCTCCTTCAGAATTCATCCCAAGCTCACCTTCTCATCTCCTCTGTCCTTCTTTCGCTATTTGTCTCTCCCCCTTTCTCTTTCTGCATCTGTCTAACTGCTTTCTGTTCTGCCCTTTTTACTCTCTCTCTCTCTCTCTCTCCCGATCTCTCTCTCCCCCCATCTCTCTCTCTCTCTCCCCATCTCTCTCTCTCTCTCTCTCTCTCCCCATCTATCTCTCTCTATCTCTCTCCCCATCTCTCTCTCTCCCCATCTCTCTCTCTCCCCATCTCTCTCACTCTCCCCATCTCTCTCTCTCTCTTTCACTCTCTCTCTCTTTCACTCTCTCTCTCTCTCTCTCCCCATTTCTCTCTCTTTCACTCTCTCTCTCTCTTTTGATCTCTCTCTCTCTCTCCCGATCTCTCTCTCTCACTCCCCATCTCTCTCTCTCTTTCACTCTCTCTCTCTCCCGATCTCTCTCTCTCTTTCGATCTCTCTCTCTCTCTCTCTCCCATCTCACTCTCTCTCCCGATCTCTCTCTCCAAATCTCTGTCTCTCTCCCGATCTCTCTCTCCCAATCTCTCTCTCTCTTTATCTCTCTCTCTCTCCCCCACTCTTCATTTCCCCTCTCTTTCCTTGTCTGTCTGTCTGTCTGTCTGTCTGTCTGTCTGTCTGTCTGTCTGTCTGTCTGTCTGTCTGTCTGTCTGTCTGTCTGTCTGTCTGTCTGTCTGTCTGATGTGTCTCTATTCTGTCCTGCTAGGAGATGATGACCAGTCTGATAAGCGAGACCCCAGATCACCCTATTCCTTTTCTCATCAATCACCTGCAGACCAAGCAAGGAAGCCCCGGCAAGCTGCACAGAACACTGTCGGGCTCCGCTGCACTGTGGGCCCAGAGCTCTGCAGGTAGGAACACACATACACATGTAGGTAAGCACACACACACACACACACACACACACACACACACACACACACACAGACCTACACGCAGATGCTCACATAATGTGTTATATTATACGTACATGCACACACCCACACACACACACATCCCCACACTGACACACTGACACCCACCCACACCCACACGCACACACATGCACACACATGTACATAAGCACACGCACACACACACACACCCACACATGTACGTAAGCACACACACACACACACAGACCTACACGCAGATGCTCACATAATGTGTTATATTAAACGAACACACCCACACACACACACACACACATCCACGCACGCACGTGCACACACACCCACACACACACCCACACACACGCACACCCATTGCATGGCCATTCCTAGTCATTGTGTTACATACCATCTTCTCCCAGCAGAGAGTAAAGGACGTTGTGACTTCAGGAGTTATGAGAAGCCCTGGCAGATCCATCCTAAGAAACCCAAGAAGTCTAAGAGTGATCTGGCTGTGTCTAACATCTCTCCTCCCTCACCAGAGTCCAAGTCCTGTGAGTAACTGCGAGATCTCTGTATCTCCCTTCTCTAGTCCAACAGACTGTAATACAGGTTTGGATAGGAACCGTTCATCCCTTACATTGATACCTGTTGTACCCTAATTATTCACCTCATTAGTTTCAATCTCCCCTTTTAATTGGATGTAATTCTCCATTAAGTTAGTCATGGTTAACTGTACAATGGACTAGAGCCAGATGAGTACTCTTGTGGAGGGTGTACAGCACAGATAACGTGGGGGGGTGGGGTTGAATCTGAATGAGAGAGAGAGAGAGAGAGAGAGAGAGAGAGAGAGAGAGAGAGAGAGAGAGAGAGAGAGAGAGAGAGAGAGAGAGAGAGAGAGAGAGAGAGAGAGAGAGAGAGAGAGAGAGAGAGAGAGAGAGAGAGAGAGAGAGAGAGAGAGAGAGAGAGAGAGAGAGAGAGAGAGAGAGAGAGAGAGAGAGAGAGAGAGAGAGAGAGAGAGAGAGAGAGAGAGAGAGAGAGAGAGAGAGACTTCAATAATTCAGTATTGCGCACTGTCTCTGCCAGTCCCAGCAGTCTATTTCAGGCTGTGGTCAGACCATTCCTCAGGAGGAAATTCATGTGAGGATCTGTCTCTATCGCTGTGTCTGTGTGTGTCTCCCCTGGTGGCCCTGATTCTGAAGCTTTTCAAATACAAAACACTATACCTTAACTGGCAGTAGACACTATACCTTAACTGGCAGTAGAGAGACAGAGCTGTGCTCCTCTCAAAGCTGCACCACAATATAATGGGGTTATATTATATACCTAATATTTGCCATTTGGCAGATGTTTTTAAACATATATTGGTGGTCCCGGCTACTATTTGCATTTCAGTCATGAAACATACACTGAGTTTATAAAACGTTATGGACACCTTTATTTATTTAACCTTTATTATTATTTAATTAACCTTTATTTAAGTAGGCAAGTCATTTAAGAACACATTCTTATTTACAATGACGGCCTACCAAAAGGCAAAAGACGGGGGATGGGATTAAAAATATTAATAAATACAAATAAATGAAAAGAAATATAAATATAGGACCAAACACACGTCACGACAAGAGAGACAAAACAACACTACCTAAAGAGAGACCTAAGACAACAACATAACAAGACAACACCGCATGGTAGCAACATAACATGACAACAACATGGTAGCAACACAACATGGTAGCAGCACAAAACATGGTACAAACATTATTGGGCACAGACAACAGCACAAAGGGCAAGAAGGAAGAGATGACAATACATCACGCAAAGCAGCCACAACTGTCAATAAGAGTGTCCATGATTGGGCCTTTGAATGAAGAGATTGGGATAAAACTGTCCAGTTTGAGTGTTTGTTGCAGCTTGTTGCAGCTCGTTCCAGTCGCTAGCTGTAGCGAACTGAAAAGATGAGCGACCCAGGGATGTGTGTGCTTTGGGGACCTTTAACAGAATGTGACTGGCAGAACGAGTGTTGTATGTGGGGGATGAGGGCTGCAGTAGATGTCTCAGATAGGGGGAGTGAGGCCTAAGAGGGTTTTATAAATAAGCATCAACCAGTGGGTCTTGCGACGGGTATACAGAGATGACCAGTTTACAGAGGAGTATAGAGTGCAGTGATGTGTCCTATAAGGAGCTTTGGTGGCAAATCTGATGGCCGAATGGTAAAGAACATCTCGCCGCTTGAGAACTCCCTTACCTGCCAATCTATAAATTATGTCTCTGTAATCTAGCATGGGTAGGATGGTCATCTGAATCAGGAAACCAAGTCTAAGCATACCAAGCTTTGATATGTGCTGAGAGAAGGACAGTGCACCGTCTAGCCATACTCCCAAGTACTTGTATGATGTGACTACCTCAAGCTCTAAACCCTCAGAGGTAGTAATCACACCTGTGGGGAGAGGGGCATTCTTCTTACCAAACCACATTACCTTTGTTTTGGAGTTGTTCAGAACAAGGTTAAGGGTAGAGAAAGCTTGTTGGACACTAAGAAAGCTTTGTTGTAGAGCATTTAACACAAAGGGGAGGGGCCATGTAAATGGATGAGAGAGCTTCCTGTTGCCTGAGCTATGTTGTTGATGTAAACCGGGAGACCAAATCCTGCACTGCCTGATGTGGTGTAACGAGGAAAGAGTTTTGAAAGGCATTTTCAAGTTAATAATGAATAATCTTTGAAATGACGCAACCATATTTTATTCCAATGTGGTTCCTGCTTCTGTGAGCCACATCCGAGCCAAATTGCTTCTCCTACATAGGTCTGCAAAAGAAAGGTCTCAAGTCATGCTCTGTATACACAGGCATCCGAGTTCTCTATCTACAGTTGATGTCGAAAGTTTACATACACTTAGGTTGAAGTCATTAAATCTCATTTTTCAATCACTCCACAGATTTCATGTTAACAAACTATAGTTTTGGCAAGTTGGTTAGGATATCTACTTTGTGCATGACACAAGTAATTCTTCCAACAATTGGAATATAAGTATTTCACTTATATTTCACTATATCACAATTCCAGTGGGTCAGAAGTTTTCATACACTAAGTTGATTGTGCCTTTAAACAGCTTGGGAAATTTCAGAAAATGATGTCATGGCTTTAGAAGCTTCTTATAGGCTAATTGACATCATTTGAGTCAACTGGAGGTGTATCGGTGGATATATTTCAAGGCCTACCTTTAAACTCAGTGCATCTTTGCTCGACATCGTGATGAAATTAAAAGAAGAAAAGACCTCAGAAAAACAATTGTAGACCTCCACAAGTCTGGTTCATCCTTGGGAGCAATTTCCAAACAGCAGAAGGTACCACGTTCATCTGTACAAACAATAGTACGCACGTATAAACACCATGGGACCACGCAGCCGTCATACCGCTCAGGAAGGAGACACGTTCTGTCTCCTAGAGATGAACGTACTTTGTTGCGAAAAGTGCATATCAATCCCAGAACAACAGCAAAGGACCTTGTGAAGATGCTGGAGGAAACAGCTACAAAAGTATCTATATCCACAGTAAATTGAGTCCTATATCGACATAACCTGAAAGGCTGCTCAGCAAGGAAGAAGCCACTGCTCCAAAACCGCAATAAAAAAGCCAGACTACAGTTTGCAACTGCACATGGGGACAAAGAAATGTCCTCTGGTCTGGTTAAACAAAAATAGAACTGTTTGGCCATAATGACCATTGTTATGTTTGGAGGAAAAAGGGGGAGGCTTGCAACCCGAAGAACACCATCCCAACCGTGAAGCACGGGGGTGGCAGCATCATGTTGTGGGGGTGCTTTGCTGCAGGAGAGACTGGTGCACTTCACAAAATAGATGGCATCATGAGGAAGGAAAATTATGTGGATATATTGAAAGAACAACTCAAGACATCAGTCAGGAAGTTAAAGCTTGGTCGCAAATGGATCTTCCAAATGGACAATGACCCCAAGCATACTTCCAAAGTTGTTGCAAAATGTTGCAACATGGCAACCATGTGGGCAGGTATTGGAGAGGCCATCACAATGCCCTGACCTCAATCCTATAGAACAGTTACACCAGTTCTGTCAGGAGGAATGGGCCAAAATTCCCCCAACTTATTGTGGGAAGCTTGTGGAAGGATACCCAAAACATTTAACCCAAGTTAAACAATTTAAAGGCAATGCTACCAAATACTAATTGAGTGTATGTAAACTTCTGACCCACTGGGAATGTGATGAAAGAAATAAATAAAATCATTCTCTCTACTATTATTCTGACATTTCATATTCTTAAAATAAAGTGGTGATTCTAACTGACCTAAGACAGGGAATTTTTACTAGGATTAAATGTCAGGAGTTGTGAAAAACTGAGTTTAAATGTATTTGGCTAAGGTGTATGTAAACTTCCGACTTCAACTGTATATGTATGACGTCAGATACTTTTATGCAACTGAGGACCTAGCTCCAAAAGTCACGGTTCACCAATGATAGTACCTTATCATGAATGAACTGAGCTTTCTCTATGTAAGGGTGCTCTACTGTGTTCTGCTTCTCATACAGGCTTACATCCACTATAAGAGAGACATCAGACCTTTGGAATGTGGTAGTAAAGGAAAGACCGAGAGCAAGAGAGAGCGAGAGAGAGAGAGAGGAGGAGGGTGCAAACTGTTTAGTTTCCCCTCTCATCCTTATATGTACAGTACCTTGGTCATGTGATATCCTGTATAATGGGAAATGAAACTTATTTCACCCGCTGTATAAGACCCTCAGTCTTTTGCATTTTGACCGCACGACACTCCCTTGTCATAACTTCCTCTAGATCTGGTATAAAGTAATCCGTTGAATCACTCTTACCTTACCTGTACCCTGAGATCAATATCAGCTAGACATCCAGATCTCTCATTAGGTAAGTACTTTATCCATCTAATCGTGATCAAACTTGATGAGTTTTACATTTTGGTTCCAATATTCCAACTTCGCTTTCTGGTTATTTTGGGAATCTGTTGATGAGCAGTTTGTTTAGGATGTCTTTTGCTTGGAATATATGTTAAGTCTCTTAAGTCTCTGTAAAATGTTCAAATGATCAAAGAGTAGGTCACCAACAAAAAAGCTAAACAATTGAATAAAGGCTTACCATTACATTTTCATATAAACATTTTGCACGGTTTTTGTTTATAAAGTTTTGAAAATAATGTTGATTTGTTGCTGTCACCCATACAAGTTAAGCTTCATTTGGAGGATTTTAATTTGAGCCAGTTGGCTACATCAGGAATATAAATTATTATGTGGACTATAATTTTGGGACATTTGTGTAGGTGTTGATAAATGTTTTGTTAGGGCAAAACAAGTCTGAAATGTCAAAGTGGAAATTACAAACTTTAGAAGCCTTTTTAAAACTCAAATAAAATTCTCAGCAACAAAAGTTATTAAATTAAGATACCCAAAATGTCCCTCAGAAGGCATACTAATGTAGACTAGCCACAGGGTTGTGCTCAAACCTTTGAAAAAGCACACTCACTCATCACACATTGTAGGGTAAGCAAGCTAGAATCACAGATGAAAGGGAGTTAGTAAAAGTATCTTTGCTAGAACCACTACTGTGGTGGTCTAGATCAGCTGATCATCCCAAATGTAGATGAATCAGCTAGTTAGCGATGCTTTCAAAACAAGCTTACACTAGTCTTTACTACTGACAAACAGTCAAACTGCAGTTGCCCCTTCCCTGTCCCGACCATGAGATGACGCATGCTAGCAATCCAAAGTAACCTACTTCTGGCGATATTCATTTCAAACTCACCACGCAGCGCAGTAGTTTGCTCATGCATGCTGGTAAAAGGGCAATGAGTTTATGAGAACATTTAGTTTGATGGGCAATTGGTTACATTTAAAGTTACAAGAGAGAAAATAGACGAAACATTTAATAAAATGTAATTCGTTTTAAAAAAAAACACCACCAATCAAAAGGGCTCTTTTTTAATAGTAGGGACAAAGGGCAGGTCCTCCAGCACCCTTAGGACTCTATCTGTGCATGTAACTGACTGGCCATATCACTGGGGTGTTGTGCCTCTCTCACATAGCTGACAGTCCTGTCTTCTTTACAGCAGCATTTACACAACCATGTGGGCAGAAGACGACTTCACTCTTCCCTATGGGGTAGTGCGACTGGGCCTATCCGAGCCACAAGATGGCAGAACCTACGTCATGTACCACGGCACCTCTAAGCTGGCCGCAGCGCAAATCCTGAAATGTGGTTTTCGTCAGTCTTCTGGTGGTATGTTGGGGCGTGGAGTGTACCTCAGCCGAGACCTGAATAAGGCAAGCAGGTACCCCCTGGAGCTTCCTGAACATCAGAGGGTTGTCATCCGAGTCAAAGTCAATGTGGGCAAGGTGAAAAGAATTGACCATCAGGATCATCCTCTGCGGACAACCTGGCATGACCATGGTTACAACACCGCCTGGGTTCCTCCTAACTGTGGTATGGTGAAGAGTGGTCTAGAAGAGGACTGTGTCTGGGACCCAAAATGCATCACTGTCTTAAGTACCATCCAACCAAAAACGCAACAGCACCAGTGTCATTCACCCTGGTGATGAAGGGATGGATAATGTGTAACAATATGAAGAAAAAAAATACATTGAATGTATGACTAAAATAGCAGTTGTTTTTGGCCAATAAATTGTTACAACAATAAACCGTCATCTCTTGTTATGTCATTGATTAACATTCCATTCTTATGACTCTTCCTTTGCCATGACAGAGAGAACATTTACAAGAAAGTGAAACTAAGGTAGCTCGCCTTTTCTTCTACTGACGGCAGGGCGAGGTCTAAGGGATCAAGAAAAAAATCAGATCATCTATATATTAATATACTGTAGGTACAATGATTATGGGTGAATCAATCTATTCATTTCAACAAACACAAAATAAAAACATTGTGTAAATAATTTTTGTTCCTATTGCGTACTTTGAGCAATGAAATACAGTATGTTAAACAGCAGAGTAGCCAGAATTAATTTTTTCTCTATAGGAAAACAAGTTGTGTGTTTGTTATGTACAGTATCTTGCTAGTGAGTTTACTGCAGGGTAACCGTGCAGGTTAGAAAGCATAACCATCACAGCACCACAATCTCATATTTTATAGTAACATTTAATAGCTTTATCTCCCATGAAAAATATAGGCATCAACATACGGAAGGAAGGAAATAACCTCAAAGACTTAACATGCCTCGGCTAACTTGTGAGTGTTAAGACACTGTGTTACTCATGCAGGAAATTAATTCACACTAAATAACAAAATATACAATCCTCCTATTCTTCCTCAAGACGAAATGTAGATTACATACCTGAGTACTCTCCAGGTTTATAAACTTAACATGGACATCCTCTACTATAGAATACATCTAGTAATCCAGTGGATTTCAGTCATGAAACATACATGAAACATGCATAAAACATGGTATCACTGTATCTTTGTAGTACAAGTATAGTACTGTACTTTACACAGATGGCTGATTAAATTCAAAATACTCATCCATACAGTAGATAATGATCAGAGATACAACACAGTACAGTGATGTATGCAGGAGCAGCATTCACTTCTCAGGAACATAGAAGGGCAGAATCCATCAAACTATTGTGTATAACATTAAATAACAAAAACAAGGTCGTGATTTGGATTAAGTAAACATTTTGATAAGCAAAATCCTAAAGAATCCGTGTTTCACCAGTACTATACTGTTGTTTGTTTATTTCTGACATTATGAAAATAAAAATACATTGAATTACAAAAGTATGTAATTTAGACTCACTGACTAAAACAATAGATTTTTGCCAATACATTTTTACAACAATAAACCGTAATCTCTTGTTATGTCATTGATTAACATTCCATTCTTATGACTCTTCCTATGCCATGACAGAGATAACATTTACAAGAAAGTGAAACTAAGGTAGCTCGCCTTTTCTTCTACTGACTGCAGGGCGAGGTCTAAGGGATCAAGAAAAAATCAGATCATCTATAATACTGTAGGTACAATGATTATGGGCGAATCACTCTATTAACTTCAACAAGCAACAAAATAAACAAAAATAATAATTGTAATAATAATTTGTGTAAATAATATTTCCTATTGCGTACTTTGAACAATTGTCACGGGAAGGTGCAGAGAGAGACCAAGGCGCAGCGCAGGTATAGTTCGACATTCTTTATTTTACTATGTAATATGTTTTCTTATCAATGTAATAAAGAAACAAATGACGAACTACAAAACGAAACCAAAACACGAATTAACAACGTTACGTTAAAACAACACACGATAGTTTCAACGTAACCAAAAGCACACTTACTTCACCCGTGACTGCGAAATGCATTAACATGTAACGATAACGACCCACACCAGCGTGAGGGACAGACTCAACATATATTGGATCCCTAATTAGAGACAACGGGTAGCAGCTGCCTCTAATTAGAGATCCACCCAAAACCCACAAAGAAACAGAAAAGAACGACACTGTCAGACTCTGACCATAGCTACATAGAGAAGCCTATTGCTTCTCTATGGCCAGAGCCTGACAACAATGAAACAGCTGTTTCTCTCTGCATAGGAAGACAAGTAGTGTATGTTTGTCATGTGTCTTGTTAGGAATTTGTTCTTAACTGACTTCCCTAGTTAAATAAAGGTTAAATAAATGTATCTTGTCAGTGAGAGTTTACTGCAGGGTAACCGTGCACTTCAAAACAGTTTAGAAAGCATGACCATCACAGCACCACAATCTCATATTTTATAGTAATATTTAATAGCTTAATCTCCAAGGAAATAAAGGCATCAACATACAGTTTACATACATGTGTATTATTATTCAACATACTGTTAACATACAGTACATGTGTAATGTTTCATTCCTCATTTGTTTCTAGTCCTTCTATGCTACTGTTACAGTTGACCATTACAATGGAAAGAGGAAAGAAGAAGAAGAAGAGATAAATAGATAGAGAGAGGAAGGAAGGAAGGAAGGAAGATAAAGGAATGGAGGAGAGGAAAGAACAGCAAAGACTAAACATGGCTCCGCTAACTTGTGAGTGTTAAGACACCGTGTTACTCATGCAGGAAATTAATTCACACTAAATAACAACAGATAAAATCCTCCTATTCTTCCTCAAGACGAAATGTCAAAAATGTAGATTACATACCTGAGTACTCTCCAGGTTTATAAACTTAACATGGACATCCTCTACTATAGAATACATCTAGTAATCCAGTGGATTTCAGTCATGAAAGTATATAGTGTCACTGTATCTTTGTAGAACACATCTAGTACTCTACTTTACACAGTAGTCATCCATACAGTAACTAATGTTCAGAGATACAACACAGTACAGTGATGTATGCAGGAGCAGCATTCACTTCTCAGGAACATAGAAGGGCAGAATCCATCAGACTAGTTTTAGATTACTGCTTCAGATGACTTCCTAGAACATTTAGTAGGATCTTTGCTTTCACCCACACATTTTCTGCTGTATTTGAGATAATTTCAAAGGCATGTCTTTTTTCATAAGGGCCTAATACTGTATATCCTGATGAGCTCTCTCCATTATCTTCAGACGGTGTGGTGGTAGTTTTATGTATTTATCAAATAAGGAGACATAAGGAGAGTCAGAGTTCTACTTACCAACCCTTTATTTACTTATAAGTAAATGAAGCATGTCATACCAGAAAGGCAAGTAACGCAAAAAGGATGGTGGGTCAACACAACATTTTGACTGTTGGGTTGAGGCCCCGACACATCATTACACAAAACTTTTAAAACAAGGACACACCCCTTGAATGTTCATGACAAACACCAGATGTATGGAATGGGTCACAAGGTTAACACTTGATAAATGAGAGAGGAATATCCCACACAATCTATCATTTTGCACAGAAGGTCCTGAGTTCACCCCGAGGGTGAGACTCCACTCCGTGCTTGGTACCTCGTCTCAACACAAACACACTCACTCCATGGCATCAATCACTTGGCAGTTCCAGATACCCCTGGGGAAGGAGGGAGTGATTAGCGCCCAGACCCTGTGGAGACGAGCCTGAATCCCAGAGTCCAAAAGGAGACATTCTACATATAAGCATATTATGCAGATAAGACACCTTAATTATCTATGTTACCAATTTAATTCAGATTTTCCCCAACAACAGTAAAGTCTATTAACAGAACTGCTAATGTAATCCAAAGCTCTGTGTGCATGTGTGTGTGTGTTTATGATGGGTTATTACTACAGATGTTGAATCTACATTTGATCATTCTTTTGTCACTGAGAATTTTCCTGCTTCATTAGGAAATTCCAATGAGCCTTGTGAGCAGTTATTTTTCTCTTCATGCAGGGGCAGTCGAGTCATTGGGATCACGGCTCGCCATCAAAATAGTTTTCTCTCTTGCTCGCTCAAACGCTGGGCCTAGATCCTATTTCTGCAACATTCAAATGTACAAAACTGTATCCGAAACGCAGCCAGACACATCAAAAACCATTGTTTTACATAGCTTAATAACAATATAGATATTGGTCGACACTAGGCAGCGACGTACAAATGTCAAGTGTATGGTATTGTCAGAATTAAGTACAATCGTGGCCTCCACTCTGCTGTTTTTCTCTCGGTTCCTGATGTGTCTTAGTGGATTTCAGTCATGAAACATACATAGGATCTCTGCATCTGAGAGAGAGAGAGAGTGTGCGAGAGAGAGCGAGAGAGAGCGTGAGCGAGAGCAAGAGAGAGAGCGAGAGAGAGAGCGTGAGAGAGAGAGAGAGAGAGAGAGAGAGAGAGAGTGAGAGAGAGAGAGAGAGTGAGCGAGAGAGAGCGTGAGCGAGAGCAAGAGAGAGAGAGTGAGAGAGAGAGAATGCGAGAGAGATAGAGAGCGAGAGAGAGAAAGAGAAAAAGAGAGAGGGTGTAAACTGTTAGTAAATCTGCCCCCTCTCATCCTTATATGTACCTTGGTCATGTGATATCCTGTATGATCTGAAACAAAGTAGATCCTCATTAGTTTGCATATTGACCATATGACACATCCTTGTCATAACTTCCTCTACAACTCCTATAAAGTAATCCGTTGAATCACTCTTACCTTACCTGTACCCTGAGATCAATATAAGCTAGACATCCAGATCTGTCATTAGGTCAATACTTTATCCAACTAACCTTGATCAAACTTGATAAGTTTTACATTTTGGATCTAAGATTCCAACATTGCTTTTTGGTTATTTTTGGAATCTGTTGATGAGCAGTTTGTTTAGGATGTCCTTTGCCTTGACTATTTTAAGTCTCTTAAATCCTCTCTGTAAAATGTGCGTATGATCAAAGAGTAGGTCACCAACAAAAAAGCTAAACAATTGACCGAATGCATACCATGACATTTTCATATAAACGTTTTGCACCTTACATTTTTTGTTTATAAAGAATGTAAAAGAAAATAATGTAGATTTGTCACCCATAAAAGTTAAGCTACTATCCAAAATGTCCCTCAGGAGGCATACTAATATAGACTAGCCACAGGGTTGTGCTCAGACCTTTGATGGGGTTCAAAGTTTTAAAAAAGCACACTCACTCATCACACATTGTAGGGTGTCGTAACTCTGTCTATCATTAAAATGGTGACTACTATTTATTGAATAATTACCTACGTCTAATTATGGGATTTAAATTAATCCTGCAATAATTAGCTCATTAGGATTCCAGGGGCACCACGGAGAGAAATGTATTCTACTGAATTGCTACTCTCCGAATTTAACTCAAATGTTTGTCCTATCTTCCAATATATAGCAGCACTTATTTTAATGAATGTTGCCTCATCAGTCTCGTCCTAGAACGGTCATGAGTCTGTCAATCTGCACAAACCCCAGCGCAAACTGATCCTTCCGTATACACAAATTGGTTCAAATGATTTATTTACTAACTAAATGATAATACAGGATACACAGTAATGGTTATAGAAAAATGGTTCTAATACAATGCACTTAATAGGATAACAGGTCCCTAGCGGATCTTTTCAATATTACACAGGCTACACCCGATGGAGAGAGAGAGAGAGAGAGAGAGAGAGGTCTAAATAGACAGAGCAACAAAATTCAATACATTTGGAAACTACACTGAGCCTAGCCTTAATACCTTGCCCGCACTGCCGCTCTCATGGGTCAGAATATAATGCATGTATTTACTTCTGCTCTTATTCACTCTGTTCGGTGCTGGCTTGCACCCTCTCTGATGGGTACCGGTCTCTGGTGTAAGTCTCTGATTGTCCACACGATATCCTTTCCTTTCGGTGTCTGCTTCCTATAGGACTCGTTCCTGGAGATGGCTAATTACTGAAACATGGCTGAATGATAACATCCCCATAGAGAACGTAACTATCGACGGTTTCCAGACCATCAGAGTGGACAGGGATAGCGTTTCTTCCGGTAAGGGTAAGGGAGGTGGGCTGGCTTTATTAGTTAACAACAGATGGTGTAATCCGAGGCATATTACTGTTAAGGAACAGTTTTGTAGCCCGGACATTGAGCTGTTAGCCGTTAGCCTGAGACCCTATTATTTGCCAAGGGAATTCACGGCGGCCATTGCTGTTATTGTTTACATCCTGCCCTCCGCGGACGCAAACACAGCGTGTGACGTCATCCACTCTGTTATCGCAAGGTTACAGACAGCGCATCCCAGTGCTTTCTTTGCCATTTCGGGGGATTTTAACCATGCATCTATCTCTTCAACGCTGCCCACGTTCAAACAATTTGTGAAGTGCCCAACCAGGAATAATACAATTCTGGACTTGTTATATGCTAATGTGAAGGATGCATACAACTCCACTGCACCCCCCCCCCCCCCCCCTCGGTAAATCGGATCACAACCTTGTTCACCTCACCCCACTCTACAGGCCCATGGTCCAACAGCAGCCAGCGACCACTAGGACCATTAGGAGATGGTCCCGGAGGAGAATGAGGACCTACAGGACTGCTTTGAAACAGCAGACTGGGATGTGCTCTGTGAGGCTCATGGGGAGGACATTGATGGACTTACTGACTGCATAACGGACTATATCAATTTTTGTGTAGACAACACTGTACCCACCAGGAAGGTACGCTGTTTTCCAAATAATAAACCCTGGGTCACCAGTGACCTGAAGGCCCTGCTGAATGAGAAGAAGAGGGCCTTCAAGGAGGGGGGCAGGGACAAATTGATTACATCACTGGACCCCCTGCAGTCCGCATATCAGCACAACATCGGGTTGGATGATGCAATCATCTACCTTCTGCAGAGGGCCTACTCTCACGTGGACAACGCAAGTTGCACTGTGAGTGTTATGTTTTTTGACTTTCAACACCATTCAGCCACTGCTACTGGGTGATAAGATGAAGAGGATGAAGGTGGAAGCACCCTTAGTCTCCTGGGTCACAGACTACCTGACCGGTAGGCCAGAATTTGTGAAACTACAGAGCTGTGTGTCAGAACGGGCTTTGAGCAACACAGGGGCCCCCCAGGGAACGGTCCTGTCCCCCTTCCTGTTCACCCTCTACACCTCAGACTTCAGATATAACTCTGAAACATGCCACCTACAGAAGTTCTCAGTTGATTCCGCAATTGTAGGGTCCAACAGGCTGGAATGGGCTGGTAACGCCGGGGCTCTGTACAAAAAGGGCCAGAGCCGACTCTACTTTCTGAGGAGGCTCAGGTCCTTCAACGTGTGCAGTAAACTACTGCACACCTTCTACCAGTCTGTGGTGTGCCATCTTTTTTGCATTTTTTTTTTAAAATGCTTTTTTGATGCTTCTCGGGTAAATAAGCTGATCAGGAGGCTAGCCCTGTTCTGGGGATTAGCCTTGACACTCTAGAGGTGGCGGAGAGATGGATCCTGGCCAAACTGCTGGCCATCATGGACAACGTCACCCGCCCTCTGAGCACTACAGGAGGTCCTTCCTGCCGAGACAGCTGCCTCTAATTGGGGATTGAAATGAACTAAACAGAAAACACCCCAGTCTCTTGTCAGGTCCCGACTGTGGCCCTACAGCTCCCCCTAGAGGTAGCCAGAGACCTGGCCTCAGTCAGAGCCTGACAGTAGCGTTGATTGTTTCAGAGTTCCTCTGTGGGAACCACGTGTTGTCTTTTTGTGGAGGTCGTGACTTAGACCTCCGGCTGCAGCACGAATGTCCTCGAGTCAAGAGAGAAGATTTGAATCTCACAGGTTTTATACCTTTTCGGGCAGGAGAGGGCGTTTCTATCGTTTACGACCCCCTTATCTGATTTCCCTGAGCGTGGTTTGGGCAAGCAAAGCATTAGAATTACTATGATCTTGTGAAACAGCTAAAATCACAGTTTTATTGTCACAAAAACATTCTCTTTAATCTGGATATTTCTTACCAAACGTATAATTGCATCCCGCCCTCTGCGGACGTCAGGATCATCATCTGTGGACAACCTGGCATGACCATGGTTACGACACCGCCTGGGTTCCTCCTGACTGTGGTATGGTCTAGAGGAGGACTGTGTCTGGGACCCAAACTGCATCACTGTCTTAAGTACCATCCAACCAAAAACGCAACAGCACCAGTGTCATTCACCTTGGTGATGAAGGGATGGATAATGTGGAACAATATGAAAATAAAATACTTTCAATGTATTTCAAAACTATGTAATTTAGTCTCATGGACTAAAACAACATTAATCAACATTCCATTCTTATGACTCTTCCTTTGCCATGACGGAGAGAACATTTACAAGAAAGTGAAAGCTATCCTTTTCTTCAACTGACGGCAGGGCGAGGTTTAAGCGATCAAGAAAAACATTTAGTAGGATCCTTGCTTTCACCCACCGATTTTCTACTGTATTTGAGATAATTTCAAAAGCATGTATTTTTCATAAGGACCTAATACGGTAAACAACATAACAAACAACAACAAATAAATGTTTTGTGAGAATAAAAGAGACAGAATACATTTTCTCTCCAAAGAAAAACAAGTTTTTATTTTTATTTTTAAACAATACAAAACATACTCATACCAAAGACAACAGACTTATTACTGTTGTAACTAATTATTGGCCAACATCAACTGCTGTTTCAGTCAATGAGACTAAATTGCATAGTTTTGAAATACATTCAATGTATTTTATTTTCATATTGTTACACATCAGAGCTCTTGCTGTCCACCCAATCAAAGGATCAGAAAATGTATATAGTACTGAAAGCATAAACTAACGCTAGTTAGCATTGCAGTGTATAAACATTTGGTGAGTAGTTGACTCAAAGAGAGAGAAAGACAGTAGTTGAACAGTTTTGAACAAATTAATTACTTCCAAAATGAAAGAGAAGCAAGAGAGAAATAAAAAGAACGAGAGAGAGAGAGATTTTGTACTTTTTTTTCACCGTCAGCTTTTTCACTTACTTAGCAAGCAAATACAGCTAGCTAGTTTAGCCTGCTGAAATATCTTGCTCAAACAGAGGGATGCTATGTTAGCTAGCTGGCTATGACTTTCCAACACAACACTGGAACTCTTCCAAGGTAAGCTTTTAGTATTACTAATTTATTGCTTCCAGGGCCCGCCGGTGTAACTTCTTACTGACTGTACACTAAAGTTACTGCATGATTGTTGGAGGTTTACTAACGCGTTTGTTATATTAGCTATGCTGACTGACGTTACTTTATCTAATATGGTGACAACGATGTAGGCTGTTTGTAGAGGTTTGACTAGGAACGTTTTTTAGCCTGGTCACATACAGCTGATTTGTTGTGCATTGAAGTCCGCAAGTGAAGGGAAGAGAAGGAGTACAACGTGGCAGTTATGAAAGTGAACTCTGTTTACATGTGATCAGGGGTGTATTCATTCTGTCGATTCTGTTGAAAACCATTTCTTAAACGGAAGCGATGGGACAAAACGGGGATAAACACCGCAAATTTGTCTCTCAACCTGTGTGCATCTACTTTGTAAACTTGAATGAATAGGCTAGGCCGTAGCAACCTCATGATGGGTATATGGAAAATGATATTATAAGTATCATGCAGTAGCCTAAACCAATTGCAGTTACTTTGAACGGGGTGAATTGAATATGAATGAGAGTCATCCAATATGCTGTAATAGAAATAAGGCCATGCTCATGAAAAAAATGTTGTCCTCTTAAACGGCACTGACCACCAGTGATTTCAGTCATGAAACATGAAAAATGCATAAAACATGTTATCGCTGTATCTTTGTAGAACACGTATAGTACTGTACTTTACACAGATGGCTGATGAACTTCATAGTCATCCATACAGTAGATAATGTTCAGAGATACAACACAGTACAGTGATGTATGCAGGAGCAGCATTCACTTCTCAGGAACATAGAAGGGCAGAATCCATCAAACTAGTTTTAGATTACTGCTTCAGATGACTTTCTAGAACATTTAGTAGGATCTTTGCTTTCACCAACCCATTTTCTGCTGTATTTGAAATCATTTCAAAGGCATGCATTTTTCATAAGGGCCTAATACTGTATGTCCTGACGAATATAGAGGTCTCTCCATTATCTTCAGACAGTAAAGTCTATTAACAGAACTGTTCATGTAATCCAAAACTCTGTGTGTGCGTATGTGTGTGGGATGGGTTATTACTACAGATGTCGGATCATAACTTGATCACTCTTTTGTCGCTGAGAATTCAAATGAGCCTCGTGAGTCGCTGAAAAAGAGGGGGCAGTCGAGTCATAGGGATCACGGCTCGCCATCAAAATAATTTTCTCACTTGCTCGCTCAAACGCTGGGCCTAGAACCTATTTCTGCAATATTCAAATGTACAAAAATGTATCTGAAAAGCAGCCAGATACATCAACAATCATAGCTTAATAATAATATAGATAGTGGTCTCCACTAGGCTGCGACGTACAAGTGTCAAGTGTATAGTAATGTCAGAATTAAGTTGGCCTCCACTCTGCTGTTTTTCTGTCGTTTCCTGAAGCTTTTCCAATATCAAACATTCTATCTCAACTGCCAATCTGGCATTGAAGAGACAGAGTTTTGCTCCTCTCTGCACCAGAATATAATGGGTTGAGATACACCTTTACAGGCTCTTGCCATTTAGCAAATGCTTTTTTCTGTGCAAATATTGGTATTGGTGGCGCTGATGGGTATAAAACCTACAATCCTGGCGCTCCAAGCGCAATGCCCTACATGTACACAGGTGTCAGGTTCTGGCCATAGAGAAGCCTATTTGCTTCTCTATGTAGCCATGGTCAGAGTCTGACAGTTCTATTCTTTCTATGTACTGGTGGTGGTTTGTGTGGGATCCCTAATTAGAGGCAGCTGTAGCGCATCGTCTCTAATTAGGGATCCTACAAAGGCTTGTAATTTTCATACTGGGTTGTGGGTCGTTGTCGTTATATGTCGCAGTGAAAGTAAGTGTGCTATTTGTTACGTCCGTTCATTTCGTGTTTGTTTTTGTGAACGTGACGTTTTGTACATCGTGTGTTTGTTTGTGTTGTATAGTTCGTTCTTCATTTGTAAATTTATATACATAGTATATTAAAAAGAATGTCGAACTACTATCCCTGCGCTGCGTCTTGGTCTGTGTATGCACCCGCACGTGACAACAGCATACCCTTATCCTATTTGGAGTCCATTTGTTGCCTCTTAGTGGATTTCAGTCATTAAACATACATAGGATCTCTGCATCTGAGAGACAGAGAGAGAGAGCAAGAGAGAGAGAGGAGGGTGTTAACTGTAAATCTTACCCTAACCCTAAACCTAACCCCCTCTGTACCTTGGTCATGTGATATCCTGTATGATCTGAAACAAAGTAGATCCTCATTAGTTTGCATATTGACCATATAACACATCCTTGTCATAACTTCCTCTAGAACTGGTATAAAGTAATCAGTTGAATCACTCTTACCTTACCTGTACCCTGAGATCAATATCAGCTAGACATCCAGATCTGTCATTAGGTAAATACTTTATCCAACTAACCTTGATCAAGCTTGAAAAAGTTTTACATTTTGGATCTAAGATTCCGACATTGCTTTTTGGTTATTTTTGGAATCTGTTGATGAGCAGTTTGTTTAGGATGTCCTTTGCCTTGACTATTTTAAGTCTCTTAAATCCTCTCTGTAAAATGTGGGTATGATCAAAGAGTAGGTCACCAACAAAAAAAGCTAAACAATTGACCGAATGCATACCATGACATTTTCATTGTAACGCTGGGAGTCGGGAAGCAAGTACAGGGAGTGAATTTAATAATAAATAATAAATGGAACAAAACAAGAAACACGAGTAGCGTACAGACATGCAACAGGAACAGAATCAATAACGCCTGGGGAAGGAATCAAAGGGAGTGACAGATATAGGGAAGGTAATCAGGAAGGTGATGGAGTCCTGGTGATTCTCATAAAGCGCAGGTGCGCGTAACGATGGTGACAGGTGTGTGTAATGATGAGCAGACTGGCGACCTCGAGCGCCGGAGAGGAAGTAGACGTGACATTCATATAAACATTTTGCACCTTTATATTTTTTGTATATAATGTTGTGAAAATAATGGAGATTTGTTATTGTCACCCATAAAAGTTAAGCTACTATCCAAAATGTCCTTCAGGAGGCATACTAATATAGACTAGCCACAGGGTTGTGCTCAGACCTTTGATGGGGCGGGTGCTCAAAGGTTTAAGAAAGCCCACTCACTCATCACGCATTGTAGGGTAAGCAAGCTAGAATCACAGATGAAAGGGAATTAGTAAAAGTATCTTTGCTAGAACCACTACTGTGGTGGTCTAGATCAGCTGATCATCCCAAATGTAGATGAATCAGCTAGTTAGCTATGCTTTCAAAACAAGCTAACTAGTCTACTTCATACGGATTTGTTCTACTACTGACAATCTAACTGCAGTTGCCCCCTTCCAATGGTGGAAAAAGTACCCAATTATCATACTTGAGGAAATGTAAAGATACCTTAATAGAAAATGACTCAAGTAAAAGTCACCCAGTAAAGTACTACTTGAGTAAAAGTCTAAAAGTATTTGGTTTTAAATATATTTAAGTATCAAAAGTAAATGTACAAGTATAAATCATTTCAAATTCCTTATATTAAGCAAACAAGACGGCACAATTTTCTTGTTTTTTATGGATAACCTGGGACACGCTCCAACACTCAGACATAATTGTGTTTAGTGAATCCTCCAGATCAAAGGCAGTAGGGGTGACCAGGGATGTTCTCTTAATAAGTTTGTGAATTTGACCATTTTCCTGTCCTGCTAAGCATTCAAAATGTAACGAGTACTTTTGGGTGTCAAGGAAACTTTATAAAGTAAAAAGTACATCATTTTCTTTAGAAATGTAGTAAAGTAATAGTTGTCAAAAATATATACAGTTAAAGTCGGGAAGTTTACATACACTTAGGTTGAAGTCATTAAAACTCATTTTTCAACCACTCCACAGATTTCATGTTAACAAACTATAGTTTTGGCAAGTCTGTTAGGACATCTACTTTGTGCATGGCACAAGCAATTCTTCCAACAATTGTTTACAAACAGATTATTTCACTTATAATTCACTATATCAAAATTCCAGTAGGTTTACATACACTAAGTTGACTGTGCCTTTAAACAGCTTGGTAAAATTCCAGAAAATGATGTCATAGCTTTAGAAGCTTCTGATAGGCTAATTGACATCATTTTGAGTCAATTGGAGGTGTACCTGTGGATGTATTTCAAGGCCTAACCGCCATACCGCTCAGGAAGGAGACGCGTTCTGTCTCCTAGAGATGAACGTACTTTGGTGCAAAAAGTGCAAATCAATCCCAGAACAACAGCAAAGGACCTTGTGAAGATGCTGGAGGAAACAAAAGTATCTATATCCACAGTAAAACGAGTCCTATATCGACATAACCTGAAAGGCCGCTCAGCAAGGAAGAAGCCACTGCTCCAAAACCGCCATAAAAAAGCCAGACTACGGTTTTGTCAGGCTCTGGCCATAGAGAAGCCTATTTGCTTCTCTATGTAGCTATGGTCAGAGTCTGACAGTGTCGCTCTTTTCTGTTTCTGTGTGGGGTTTGGGTTGGATCCCTAATTAGAGGCAGCTGCACCGCATTGTCTCTAATTAGGGATTCTATATATGTTGAGTCTGTCCTTCACTCTGGTGTGGGTCGTTGTCGTTATCTGTCGCAGTCACTGTGAAAGTAAATGTGCGTTTGTTACGTCCGGTTCATTCATTCATTCATTCATTCATTCATTCATTCATTCATTCATTCATTCATTCATTCATTTGTTTGTGTTTGTTTTCTGTGAACGTGACGTTTTGTCTGTAGTGTTTGTTCCGGTGTTGTTTAGTTCGTCATTTTGTTGAGTTTCAATATAAATAGTATTGTTGATATACATAGTATAGCAAATAAAAAATGTCAAACTACTATCCCTGCGCTGCGTCTTGGTCTGTCTCTGCACCCGATCGTGACAGTTTGCAACTGCAATGTCCTGAAATGTCCTCTGGTCTGATGAGTCAAAAATAGAACTGTTTGGCCATAATGACCATCGTTATGTTTGGAGGAAAAAGGGGGAGGCTTGCAAGCCGAAATAACACCATCCCAACCGTGAAGCACGGGGGTGGCAGCATCATGTTGTGGGGGTGCTTTGCTGCAAGAGGGACCGGTGCACTTCACAAAATAGATGGCTTCATGAGGAAGGAAAATTATGTGGATATATTGAAGCAACATCTCAAGACATCAGTCAAGAAGTTAAAGCTTGGTCGCAAATGGATCTTCCAAATGGACAATGACCCCAACCATACTTCCAAAGTTGTGGCAAAATGGCTTAGGGACAACAAAGTCAAGGTATTGGAGTGGCCATCACAAAACCCTGACCTCAATTCTTTAGAAAATGTGTTGGCAGAACTGAAAAAGCAAGCAAGGAGGCCTACAAACCTGACTCAGTTACACCAGTTCTGTCAGGAGGAATGGGCCAAAATTCACCCAACTTATTGTGGGAAGCTTGTGGAAGGCTACCAGAAACGTTTGACACAAGTTAACATTTTTTGAAGGCAATGCTACCAAATACTAATTGAGTGTATGTAAACTTCTGACTCACTGGGAATGTGATGAAAGAAATAAAAGCTTAAATAAATAATTCTCGCTACATTTCACATTCTTAAAATAAAGTGGTGATCCTAACTGACCTAAGACGGAATTTTTACTAGGATTAAATGTCAGAAGTTCTTTAAAACTGAGTTTAAATGTATTTGGCTAAGGTGTATGTAAACTTCTGACTACAACTGTATAGTAAATAGAGTACAGATACCCCCAAAAACTACTTAAGTAGTACTTTAAGGTATTTTTACTACACCACTTCTCCCTTCCCTGGCTGATGAAATTCAAAATACTCATCCATACAGTAGGTAATGTACAGAGATACAACACAGTACAGTGATGTACACAGGAGCAGCATTCACTTCTCAGGAACATAGAATGGCAGAATCCATCAAACTATTGTGTATAACATGAAATAACAAAAACAAGGTCGTGATTTGGATTATGTAAACATTTTTCTTAGATTTGTATAAGCAAAATCCTAAAAAATCTGTGTTTCACCACTACTATATTGTTGTTTGTTTATGTCTGACATTGTGAAAAGAAAAAGACATTGAATGTATTTCAAAGGTATGTAATTTAGATTTATTGACTAAAACAATAATTGATTTTTGCCAATACATTTTTACAACAATAAACCGTAATCACTTGTTATGTCATTGATCAACATTCCATTCTTATGACTCTTCTTATGCCATGCCAGAGATAACATTTACAAGAAAACAAAACTACAGTAGCTCACCTCATCATCTCCTGACTGCAGGGCGAGGTCTAAGGGATCAAGAAAAACCAGATAATCTGTATATTAATATACTGTAGGACCAATGATTATGGGTGAATCACGCTATTAATTTCAACAAACAACAAAATAAATACATTTTAAAAATACAATTTGGTGTAAATAATGCCTATTAAGTACTTTGAGCAGTGAAATATGTTAAACAGCAGAAAAGCCAGAATATTTTTTCTCTCCATATGAAAACAAGTAGTGTGTGTGTTTGTTATGTATCTTGTTAGTGAGAGTTTACTGCAGGGTAACCATGCACTTCAGAACAGGTTAGAAAGCATGACCATTACTACACTACAATCTCATATTTTATAATAATATTTAATAGCTTAATATCCCAGGAAATAAAGGAAAGGGAAAGGGGGAGTTGATTTTGGCCAATAAATTGTTACGACATTAAACCGTAATCTCTTGTCAGTTGAGGGGACGATGAGCAGATAAAAGGCAATCCCTAATTTCGATTAAGACATTAATAAGGGAGTTAGGACGGACGTTGTCAATGTAACTATTTGTTCAGCACTTTTTAAATGTACAGCGACAGAATCCAGAACATGGGCCGTTCTTACAGTGTTCTCCCTGTACACCAAGTCAGAACCGTAGGATAAATAAAGGGGGCATATAAGCAGATAATGAAAGCTCTTACAATATTCTATAATGACATTTCTCTAAAACTGGCTATAGGCTTCTTGTGCACCATCAAGTCAAAACAGTAGGCTAAGTTATGAGGGGGAAAGGGACCAAATTATTAGTGTGAGGCACATGGGCTACTAACAGCTTACTACACAACATACACTTAGTATTACTTTCTTAGCTGGGGCGGCAGGTAGCCCAGTGGTTAGAGTGTTGGGCCCGTAACCGAAAGGTTGTTGGATTGAATCCTGAGCTGACAAGGTAAAAATCTGTCGTTCTGCCCCTGAACAAGGCAGTTAACCCACTGTTCCTAGGCTGTCATTGAAAATAAGAATTTGTTCTTAACTGACTTGCCTAGTAAAATAAAGGTAAAAATAAATACATATCTCCCTAGCATACAAGACATTTCTGGACTCACCTTGTTGTGCTGTGCTCACTTGAACAGGAAGGTGGTGCGGCGAGCCTTGTGCGAGCCAATCTCATATTTTATAGTAATATTTAATAGCTTTATCTCCCAGGAAATAAAGGCATCAACATAAGGTTTACATACATGTGTATTATTATTCAACATACTGTTAACATACAGTACATGTGTAATGTTTCATTCCTCATTTGTTTCTAGTCCTTCTATGCTACTGTTACAGTTACAATTCTTGTTATGTCATTGATTAACATTCCATTCTTATGACTCTTCCTATGCCATGACAGAGAGAACATTTACAAGAAAGTGAAACTACGGTAGCTCGCCTTTTCTTCTCCTGACTGCAGGGCGAGGTCTAAGCAAAGAAAAAGCACTTAATCCATCTACAACCTTTAGTAGGATCCTTTCTTTCACCCACCCAGTTTCTGCTATATTTGAGATAATTTGAATGGCATGTGCTTTTCATAAGGGCCTAATGCTGTATGTCCTGATGAATATAGATCTCTTTCCATTATCTTCAGACAGTAAGGTCTACTAACAGAATTGCTCAAGTAACCCAAAGCTCTGTGTGTGTGTGTGTTTGTGTGTGTATGGTGGGTTATTACTACAGATGTTGGATCTTAACTTGATCATTATTTTGTCGCTGAGAATTTTCCTGCTCCATTAGGAAATTCCAATGAGCCTTGTGAGTCCCTGAAAAAGAGCAGTTCTCTTTCTCTTCATGCAGGGGCAGTTGAGTTATTGGGATCACGGCTCGCCATCAAAATAATTTTCTCTCAAACGCTGCTTCTAGGTCCTATTTCTGCAACATTCGAATGTACAAAAATGGATCTGAAACGCAGCCAGACACATCAATAACCATCGTTTTACATAGCTTAATAACAATATAGATATTGGTCGACACTAGGCTGCGACGTACATGTGTCAAGTGTATGGTAATGTCAGAATAAATTTTAATCGGGGCCTCCACTCTTGTTTTTTCCTGACGTTTTTCCAGTATCAAACATTCTATATCTCAACTGCCAGTCTGGCATTGAAGAGAAAGAGCTTTGCTCTTCTCTGCACCAGAATATAATGGCTTGGAATACACCTTTACAGGCTCTTGCCATTTAGCAGATGCTTTTTTTGTGCAAATATTGGTATTGGTGGCCCTAGCGGGAATAAAACCCACAATCCTGGCGTTGCAAGAGCAATGCCCTACAGACCACAGGCAGGGTTGGGGAGTAACGGATGACCAAAAAACAGTTACTATAATCTGTTACGTTACCAGCAAAAATTGTAATCAGATTACAGATACTTTTGAAAAACTATATTATTACTTCAAGGATCACTTTTAAATTCAGAAAGGATGTTTTCGTCAAAACAATCTTTGACACTTCTCTGTTTTCTCTATGACATTCAAATCAGCATTGAAAAAAGGCGCACATTTGAGTTTGTTCCACCTGAGCGAGTCTGACCACAAGTCAGAAACCACTATGATGACACACCAAATGATGACCACCAATCAGAGACCACTATGATGACACACCAAATGTGTTTGATGAATCGCGGGGGAAAAAAACTGCTTTTGTAAGCTACAGTCCAAGCTATGTCTTCCAATGGTGCGACTGCTGTCGGCATCCAAAGAGTATCCAACTTAATAAATGTTTAGAGGTAACGATGACGGCGATACGGATCACTTATTATCGACCTACAATGCGCATTGATGTGAATCACACTGCTGCTCTCTCATTTAGCCATTTGCGCCTTACGGTTTATGGTTGTTGTGGATGGCTGTTCACAAATCTAAGTGTGTATTTGAACCCAATAATACTTGAATTCAAGAAGTTTAAGCTGCCTATCAATCACTGTTGTTTTTTTTAGGATATCATCGGGTCCCAGGTGGAATAAAATTAGTTGGTTGACCCTCGAATGGTATACTTAATTTTTTCAAATTTTAGGAACAGCATCAGATCTTTGGGAGGATTGATAGATTTCCAATCTAATAAAATCATTCCGCGGGCTAACAGGGAGGCAAAGGCAATGGCATCCAGCTGTCTATTGGTTAGAGAAGGGTTGTTGTTTGGTACTCCAAAAATAGCCGAAACATTAATGAACGCATCTACTCATTTAAGGGATTTTCTTAATTTTTTTCTACATTGTAGAAAATATTGTGAAGACATCAAAATAATGAAATAACACAATAACAATCATGTAGTAAACAAAAAAGTGTTAAACAAATAGATGTTTAGATTCGTCAAAGTAGCCACCTTTTGATGACAGCTTTGCACACTCTTGGAAAATCATTCCATTCCATGAGCGCAGCATTTATTTTTCAACTCGAATCAATGAGCCCAACCAGTCCTCCATGACAAGAAAATCATAAACAACAGCGTAGGGCTGGCTAATAAATTATTCGTTTTGGGGTCATGCTCAGGTAAAACAATTTGGCTAATCTATACTTCCGTATTTCCAAGTCTTGTTCTTGATTATCAACGGGTTTAACATTTATTGGAATTACTGGAATTCTGATAGACTTTGGTTTTTAATGTAAAGATATAATTGAATCATACTATTATATGTAGTAGAAAGCGATGGGTTAGAAGAAGCCTACATAACCAACCCATAAAGTAAAATTTAACATCCATATATGACCAGCTATGTACACTTTAACATTGATTTATCCTGCAATAGATGTCGTTCAATGGGTAACATACATTTTTGTTATATTCTAAGGCCTCTTATGGGGAAAGTAATCTTAAAGCAATACAAAATGTAATCAGATTAAGTTACTGAGTTTTAGTAATCCAAGAGTTACGTTACCGATTACAATTTTGGACAGGTAACTTGTAACTGTAGCGGATTACATTTAGAAAGTAACCTACCCAACCCTGACCACAGTATACCCTTATATGTTGTGTCTTAGTGGATTTCAGTAAATTTCCCTCCTCTGATCCTTATATGTACCTTGGTCATGCGATATCCTGTATGATGGGAAACAAAACAAAAGTGGAACCTAATTCGTTTGCATATTGACACAACGACACGCCCACAACGAAACTTCCTCTACAACTCCTATAAAGTAATCCGTTGAATCACTCTTACCTTACCTGTACCCTGAGATCAACATCAGCTAGACATCCAGATCTATCATTAGGTAAGTACTTTATCCAACTAACCTTGATCAAGTTTTACATTTTGGTTCCAATATTCCAACATTGCCTTTTGGTTATTTTTGGAATCTGATGATGAGCAGTTTGTATTTTGCCTTGACTATGTTGTCTCTTAAATCCTTTAAAATCGCCATATGATCAAAGAGTAGATCACCAACACAAAAGCTAAACAATTAACCATGGCATTTTCACATAAACATTTTGCACCTTTTTTGTTTATAATGTTGTGAAAAGCATGGAGATTTGTTATTGTTACCCATAAAAGTTAAGCTACGACCACAAATGTCCCTCAGGAGGCATACTAATATAGACTAGCCACAGGGTTGTGCTCAGACCTTTGATGGGGCGGGTGCTCAAAGTTTTAAGAAAGCCCACTCACTCATCACGCATTGTAGGGTAAGCAAGCTAGAATCACAGATGAAAGGGAGTTAGTAAAAGTATCTTTGCTAGAACCACTACTGTGGTGGTCTAGATCAGCTGATCATCCCAAATGTAGATGAATCAGCTAGTTAGCGATGCTTTCAAAACAAGCTTACACTAGTCTTTACTACTGACAAACAGTCAAACTGCAGTTGCCCCTTCCCTGTCCCGACCATGAGATGACGCATGCTAGCAATCCAAAGTAACCTACTTCTGGCGATATTCATTTCAAATTCACCACGCAGCGCAGTAGTTTGCTCGTGCATGCTGGTAAAAGGGCAATGAGTTTATGAGAACATTTAGTTTGATGGGCAATTGGTTACATTTAAAGTTACAAGAGAGAAAATAGACGAAACATTTAATAAAATGTAATTCGTTTTTAAAAAACACCACCAATCAAAAGGGCTCTTTTTTAGTAGTAGGCACAAAGGGCAGGTCCTCCAGCACCCTTAGGACTCTATCTGTGCATGTAACTGACTGGCCATATCACTGGGGTGTTGTGCCTCTCTCACATAGCTGACAGTTCTGTCTTCTTTACAGCAGCATTTACACAACCATGTGGGCAGAAGACGACTTCACTCTTCCCTCTGGGGTAGTGCGACTGGGCCTAGCCGAGCCACAAGATGACAAAAACTACGTCATGTACCACGGCACCTCTAAGCTGGCCGCAGCGCAAATCCTGAAATGTGGTTTTCGTCAGTCTTCTGGTGGTATGTTGGGGCGTGGAGTGTACCTCAGCCGAGACCTGAATAAGGCAAGCAGGTACCCCCTGGAGCTTCCTGAACATCAGAGGGTTGTCATCCGAGTCAAAGTCAATGTGGGCAAGGTGAAAAGAATTGACCATCAGGATCATCCTCTGCGGACAACCTGGCATGACCATGGTTACAACACCGCCTGGGTTCCTCCTAACTGTGGTATGGTGAAGAGTGGTCTAGAAGAGGACTGTGTCTGGGACCCAAAATGCATCACTGTCTTAAGTACTATCCAACCAAAAACGCAACAGCACCAGTGTCAGTGTCATTCATCCTGGTGATGAAGGGATGGATAATGTGTAACAATATGAAGAAAAAAAATACATTGAATGTATGACTAAAATAGCAGTTGTTTTTGGCCAATAAATTGTTACAACAATAAACCGTCATCTCTTATGTCATTGATTAACATTCCATTCTTATGACTCTTCCTATGCCATGACAGAGAGAACATTTACAAGAAAGTGAATCTAAGGTAGCTCGCCTTTTCTTCTACTGACGGCAGGGCGAGGTCTAAGGGATAAAAAAAAGCAGTTAATCTTCCTCAACATTTAGTAGGATCCTTGCTTTCACCCACCCACTTTCTACAGAACATATTGAATGTCCTGATGAACATAGATCTCTCTCCATTAGGCACAATGATGATTGGTGAATCAATCTATTCATTTTAATAAACAACAACAAATAACCGTTTTGTGAGAATAATATTTGTGCGTATTGTTCACTTTGAGCAAAGAAATATGTTAAAAAGCAGAGAAGCCAGAATAGATTTTTCCTCTCCATAGGAAAACAAGTTGTGTGTGTACATTTTTTCTGTACTATTTGTATTTGTATTTTTAAACAATACAAAACATACTCATACAAAAGACAACATACAGATCCACACAAACATCAACGACATCACACCTTCCCAGACCCACCTGTTCTCTCCCCAATCTCCAGTGCCTGCACTACCCTCCGCCACATGTCCAAAAACTTTACCATTTTGTTCCTCTTCATCGCCAACGCTGTTTCAATATTTAAATAATGAAGCATATGATTTTTCCATTGTCTTAACGATGGTGGATTGGTTGATTTCCAATTTTTAAGTATACTTTTTGTTTCAAGATAATTGACGAGAAGAGTATTGTCCAACCCATCGGGTATCTCACTGCACCATTATGACATGTCTTGAAATATGCGGACAGCTGGATTGAAAGTTAATTTACATTGTAGAACTTCTGACTTTCTAACTCCACCCAGAGTTTGGGGATTTTAAAACTTTCCCAGAAGTAATGGATTATTAACTCATTGTTCTGAATGTTGTCTCTTGTAATATCAATTCTATACATTAGTTTATACTAGATTAAGCGTACATTTTCGTTAACTGTCATTTTGTTAGTTATGTTCCAACATTCCCTCCATCTTGTGCCAATATCAGTTCTTTCTAGGTATTGGTTTTAATGGTTTATATATTTCTAAGAGGTCGTCAGTTGTATATTCTCTCTGCAAGGTTTTGTATATCTTACCTATCATATGAATAGCCTTGTCTGACTCAAATAGGATTCCCTCAAGATTTCTCTGATGTCCCAAAAGATTGTCGTATACTGAACAAAAATAAAAATGCAACATGCTCAAAGATTTGACTGAGTTACAGTTCATTTAAGGAAATCAATCAATTGAAATGAATTCATTAGTCTATGGATTTCATATCACTCGGCAGGGGTGCAGCCATGAGTGGGCCTTGGAGGGCATCGGCCCACCCACTTGGCAGCAAGGCCAACCCACTGGGGAGCCAAGCTTTTTGTGCGGAAGTCTGGGAGGTGAAATGTATTTTTTAAATGTAACCTTTATTTAACTATGTAATTCAGTTAAGAACAAATTCTTATTTACAATGACAGCCTACACCGGCCAAACTCGGACGACGCTGGGCCAATTGTGCGCCGCCCTATGGGACTCCCAATCACGGCCGGTTGCGATACAGTCTGGATTCAAACCAGGTTATCTGCAGTGATGCCTAAAGCACTGAGGTGCAGTGTCTTAGACCACTGCTCCACTTGGGAGCCTTAGGGAGATGTAACACTTTTATTCTATGAGTTTTATTTGCCTATATATAGTATTTTATGACAGAGTAAAGTTTTTTAAAGAATGTCTTTATGGGAAGATAGTTTTTTAGCAAAGGGGCCATGAGTTTTCAATATTGGTTGGATATATCAGGAGATTATCTGCAAATAAGTTTAGTTTATATTCATGTTTACCAATACTGATAACTGTCTAGGTCCTGTCTAATTCTTTCTGCAAGTGGTTAAATTACCAGTGCAAACAGGAGGGGGGAGAGAGGACATCCCTGTCTTGTGCCCCTTTCTAAAGAATTTTTCATCAGCTAATGTATTATTTGTGTATATTTTAGCTTTAGGATATTTATATAATATTTGAGTAGTGTGTGTTTTTTATGTAGCTTGTTAGTGAGAGTTTGTAGCAGGGTAACTGTGCACGTCTGAACAGGCTAGAAAGCATGAACATCACAGCACCACAATCTCCACAACAAGGATTTACCTACACCCGCAATAACATCTGCTAACCACGTGTATGTGACCAATAAATGTTATTTGATTTGATTTGATCTCATCTTTTAAAAGAATATTTAATAGCTTAATCTCCCAGGAAATAGAGGAAAGGGAAAGGGGGATACCTAGTCAGTTGTACAACTGAATCCATTCAACTGAAATGTGTCTTCCGCATTTAACCCAACCCCTCTGAATAAGGCATCAAAATACAGTTTACATCAACATACAGTTTACGTATTATTATTCAATAGACTCAGTGGCAATTTTAGCATGTAAATATTGGTGGGGCAAACTCAAAACAAATAATAATTATACATGCCTGTAAAAACACAACACAACACAACACTAAACAATACATGAATTGCAATATAACAGTGACAAACGGTGCCCACAAACTGTTAGGGCCTACATAAAGATGTCCCAACAGCAGAGTCCCAACAACAGTCCCAACACCACTGATACATCTGGCTATCAGCAGAGCCTTGTCTGGCAGAGAAACAGTTAATTCAGCCTCATATACTGCCTCATATACTGCTGACTTGCTTAAACAAATGTGGTTTCTACTGACAATTGAGATGTACAAACTATGGCATAAAGGGACGGTGAGTAGATAAGAGGCAATCCGTAATTTCGATTAAGACATTAATGAGCGAGTTAAGAAGGACGTAGTCAATATAACTATTTGTTCAGCACTTTTGAAATGTATAGCGACAGAATCCAGAACATGGGCCGTTCTTACAGTATTCTCCCTGTACAAGTCAGAACCGTAGGACAATTAATGGGGATAAATAAGCAGACAATGAAAGCTCTTATAATATTCGATAATGACATTTCTCTAAAATTGGCTATAGGCTACATGTGCACCAAATCAGAACAGTAGGCTAAGTTATGAAGAAGGAATGGGACCAAATTATTAGGGTGAGGCACAAAGGCTAACAGCTTACTACACAACATACATATCTCCCTGGCATATTACATAATTTATGCGGCAGCATACAATACACTTTTGGACTCACCTTGTTGTGCTGTGCTCACTTGAACAGGAAGGTGGTGTGGCTGTCCTTCTTGTGGGCTCTAGATATCCTGACTTGGAATTCCGCGTTGGATGACCGTCCAAAATAATTTTCTGTATTTTCCCAATCGGAGCTAGTTCCCAGTTGTCTTGAACTCACTGATGTCTGAGATTTTCCAGCTCCGAGTTTCCAGTTGTTTTGAACGCAACAGAAGCCATGCTGGATTGACAGCAAGGCCAATGTATTCAAACTTTTCTGGCCCATGGCGTTACCCCGTTTTTTGTGATATCCAATTGGTAGTTACGATCTTGTCTCATCGCTGAAAACCTCCCAATGGACTCGGCGAAGGTCGAGAACAAAGCCACACCACTCCTTGACACACTGCTCGCTTAACCCGGAAGCCAGCCGCACCAATGTGTCGGAGGAAACACTCGACCTGATGACCGTGCAGGATCCCGTCCCACCTCAAGGAGTCGCTAGAGCACGATGAGACAAGGACATCCCGGGCAGGCAAACCCTCCCCTAACCCACCGCCTCATGGGTCTCCCGGTCACAGCCGGCTGTTACACAGCCTGGGATGGAACCCAGGGCTGCAGTGGCCCCTTAGCACAGATTGTTGAATTTGAGATTTCCAACTTGTTGTGTAATGTTTATGTCCAATGGCCAATGAGCACTTACATGTTTTATCTATAATTTCCCTACATATGACAAGGATTGAAGGCAGGAACTACATAGACTCACCGTGATTACTCGACACTCTAAGGTTAATGGGAAACGTAGTGTGGGTGACTGTCAATAGAGCGCCCATCCAGCGCTCTGACGTCCATGCATCTAGCCCTACCCAGATGCATGGACTCCGGAAGAGAAGACTTTGCAGATTTCTGGGATTCCTCGAAGGCGAGGTATGAATCGATAACGAGCCATCCATCCATCCGGATGTTCAATGCTATGAGGGAGTCGAGGTCCAGGGGCAACTCCCGGGCTGCGAGCTCATCTTTAAAAACCTCTGATAATCCGTGAAGGAGCACGTCGAACAGGGCTTCCGGGTTCCAGGCACTCTCAGCCGCCAGCGTGCGAAAATCCACTGTGTAGTCTGCCACACTACGGGAATTCTGATGTAGTTGGAGCAGCTTACGAGCCGCCTCTCCCGGACAACGGAGAATCTAACACTTTACGTACCTCTGCCACAAACTCCTCCAGTCTGAGGCAAACGGTGGATTGTTACTCCCACACCGCTGTAACCCAGGCAAGAGCCCACCCGGACATCAGCGTTATCAAGTACGCTATCCTTGAGCGAGCCGAGGGAAATGAAGAGAGCTCAAAGATGAGAGAACACTGGGAGAGAAACGCCCGGCAGGATCCTGGATCTCCAGTATAGCACTCCGGAGGAGGTAAGCTGGGTTCTTGGGAAGCTGGGGTAGATTGGGGAGAAACGCTGTGGGTAGTAGGGTAATTGACAGTCTGGGGGGTTACTGTAGTTGCGGGCTGCCTCACAGACAATCCGCGAAATTGCTCCAGCAATGTGTTGAAGGCACGGTCCAGACGTTCCGCCAAGGTCTGGAATCCTTCCATAAGACCTTTAAGTAACTCCTCGTGTCTTCCAATAGTGGCTCCCTGAGAGGAGACAGCGTTGCGGAGCTGGTCCGAGTCTGCTGGGTCAGTCATGGCCAGTTCATCAGAACTCAGGATAAGACCCAGATGCAGACAGTTCCAATTACAAATGTTTATTAACAAAACAGGTTTTGAAACAGGTTTTCATAAACCAGGTCAGAGTCAAGTAGGTACAGGATAGCAGACAGGCTCGAGGTCAGGACAGGCAGAGTGGAGTTGAGACAAGATGACCTGGCAACAGACAATCAGAGAACACAGGGGATAATGGGGAAGATGGGCAACACCTGGAGGGTTGTGGAGACAAGCACAAAGACAGGTGAAACAAATCAGGTGTGACAGATGACTGCTAGCTTGCTAGCTAAGATTTTGAAAGTATGATGTTGACATGATCAGTCCAATCAATGCTACTGTAGATATAACTTGTTTGACGTGATTTTATCAGTGGCCAATGACCTTGAGCCTTCTTGGATGGGCACTTCTAATGTAAGTCTATGGTAGCACCCAAGGGGCTGGAATTGTCGAGCTCTACCGGTACATTTTGCGGTGACGTACTGTCACACTGAGCCTATCAAGGCGCAACTAGAGAACATTACCAACCCCTACGCTCCGTATTTTCCACTGGCTGCCCCACCACCACAGAAGCACTGAGCTAGGCTGAATCACCTGCATTTTTACATTGTTTGCAAAATGATACAGTTGAAGTCGGAAGTTTACATACACCTTAGCCAAATACATTTAAACTCAGTTTTTCACCATTCCTGACATTTAATCCTAGTAAAAATTCCCTGTCTTAGGTCAGTTAGGATCACCACTTTATTTTAAGAATTTAAAATGTCAGAATAATAGTAGAGAGAATAATTTATTTCAGCTTTTATTTCTTTCATCACACTCCCAGTAGGTCAGAAGTTTACATACACTCAATTAGTATTTGGTAGCATTGCCTTTAAATTGTTAAACTTGGGTCAAACGTTTCGGGTAGCCTTCCACATGCTTCCCACAATAAGTTAGGTGAATTCTGGCCCATTCCTCTTGACAGAACTGGTGTAACTGAGTCAGGTTTGTAGGCCTCCTTGCTCGCACACACTTTTCAGTTCTGCCCAGGGTTTTGTGATGGCCACTCCAATACCTTGACTTTGTTGTCCTTATTCCATTTTGCCACAACTTTGGAAGTATGCTTGAGGTCATTGTCCATTTGGAAGACCCATTTGCGACCAAGCTTAAACTTCCTGGCTGGTGTCTTTAGATGTTGCTTCAATATATCCACATAATTTTCCTTCCTCATGATGCCATCTATTTTGCTTCATGTTGGGATGGTGTTCTTCGGTTTGCAAGATAGATAGATAGATAGATAGATAGATAGATAGATAGATAGATAGATAGATAGATAGATAGATAGATAGATAGATAGATAGATAGATAGATAGATAGATAGATAGATAGATAGATAGATAGATAGATAGATCCCTGAGGGGAAATTTCTTCGTCCAGCAGCTACAAAAAAAACCAGGGCAGGTGCAGAATGCCAGAACGAAAATACACAAAAGACAGATACACAATACATGATACATAGAGCGGCAGTATGAAAAGTATAAAAATACAAGAAGTCTGGAGTGCAAAAAAGCTATAAAATACATTATATAGTATGGGCGGATGGCTGAATATGTACACTATACATTGTTACGGAGTGTTAGGTGAAAAAACAATTTTTGATAAAAATATTGCAAGTTGATATAGATAAATAAGGAGTATTTGCATGGTTAACTATACTATACAGGTCGATGGCAGAGAAATACTTAAATTGCTAAAAGTGCGTATGATATAAGTGAGGGTAATAATAGTTTTCTTAATACACAGTCTGGTTAAATGAACAGGTAAGTGAATATTTTGTATGATTAAATTAACTGTACAGGTAAATATACAGTTACATTTACAAGTAAGTGAATATTTGCATGGTTACATTAACTGTACTGGTAAATGACAGGAAGAGATACTTCAATAGCTAAATGTGTGTATGATATAATTTAGGGTAATAATAGTAATTCCCTTAAAATACAGTCCTTAGTGCAGGGTTTAATTACAGATCAATGCATGTATTGCAAATTCGATATACTAAAATCGATATACTTTCCTCCAAACATAACGATGGTCATTATGGCCAAAAAGTTATATTTTTGTTTAATCAGACCAGAGGACATTTCTCCAAAAAGTATGATCTTTGTCCCCATGTGCAGTTGCAAACCGTAGTCTGGCTTTTTTTATGGCGGTTTTGGAGCATTGGTTTCTTCCTTGCTGAGCGGCCTTTCAGGTTATGTCGATATAGGACTCGTTTTACTGTGGATAAAGATACCTTTGTACCTGTTTCCTCCAGCATCTTCACAAGGTCCTTTGCTGTTGTTCTGGGATTGATTTTTACTTTTTGCACCAAAGTAAAACAGAACGCGTCTCCTTCCT
The DNA here is from genome assembly GCA_023634145.1 of Thymallus thymallus. Taxonomy (NCBI): domain Eukaryota; kingdom Metazoa; phylum Chordata; class Actinopteri; order Salmoniformes; family Salmonidae; genus Thymallus; species Thymallus thymallus. Next base: position 14,914,307 of record CM042417.1, read on the forward strand.
GAGCGGTATGACGGCTGCGTAGTCCCAGGGTGTTTATACTTGCGTACTATTGTTTGTACAGATGAACATGGTACCTTCAGGCGTTTGGAAATTTCTCCCAAAGATGAACCAGACTTGTGGAGGTCTACAAATTTTTTTTTGAGGTGTTGGCTGATTTATTTTGATTTTCCCATGATGTCGAGCAAAGAGGCACTGAGTTTGAAGGTAGGCCTTGAAATCGATCCACAGGTACACCTCCAGTTGACTCCAATTATTTCAATTAGAAGCTTCTAAAGCCCTGACATAATTTTCTGGAATTTTCCAAGCTGTTTAAAGGCTGCTTAGTGTATGTAAACTTCTGACCCACTGGAATTTTGATATAGTGAATTATAAGTGAAATAATCTATCAATAAACAATTGGTGTCACGCACAATGTAGATGTCCTAACCGACTTGCCAAAACTATAGTTTGTTAACATGAAATCTGTGGAGTGGTTGAAAAATGAGTTTTAATGACTTCAACCTAAGTGTATGTAAACTTCCGACTTCAACTGTATGTAACATGTATTAATGCCAAAATAATAACAGCCCACCTGCCCTGAATGACGCGTCGCCACTGAACATACTGTTAACATACAGTACATGTGTAATATTATTCAACACACTGTTAACATACAGTACATGTGTAATATTATTCAACACACTGTTAAAATACAGTACATGTGTAATATTATTACACTGTTAAAATACAGTACATGTGTAATATTATTCAACACACTGTTAACATACAGTACATGTGTAATATTTAATTCCTCGTTTGTTTCTAGTCTTTTTAGTAGTGTGTGTTTGTTATGTATCTTGTTAGTGAGAGTTTACTGCAGGGTAACCGTGCACTTCAAAACAGGTTAGAAAGCATGACCATCACAGCACCACAATCTCATATTTTATAGTAATATTTAATAGCTTTATCTCCAAGGAAATAAAGGCATCAACATACGGTTTACATACATGTGTATTATTATTCAACACACTGTTAACATACTCATGCAATAAATTAATTTACACAAAAAAAACAAGATATAAAATCCTCCAATTCTTCCTCCAAACAAATAACAAACAAATACAAAGTTTGATTACATACCTGTGTACTCTCCAGTGGATTTCAGTCATGAAACATACATAAAACATGTTATCGCTGTAACTTTGTAGAACATGTATAGTACTGTACTTTACACAGATGGCTGATGAACTTCATAGTCATCCATACAGTAGATAATGTTCAGAGATACAACACAGTACAGTGATGTATGCAGGAGCAGCATTCACTTCGCAGGAACATAGAAGGGCAGAATCCATCAAACTAGTTTTAGATTACTGCTTCAGATGACTTTCTAGAACATTTAGTAGGATCCTTGCTTTCACCCACCCATTTTCTTCTGTATTTGAAATAATTTCAAAGGCATGTCTTTTTCAAAAGGGCCTAATACTGTTTATCCTGATGAATATAGATCTCTCTATTATCTTTAGACAGTCTATTAACAGAACTGTTTATGTAATCCAAAATTCTGTGTGTGTGTGTGATGGGTTATTACTTTACACACTTAACCGCTTATCTCTCCTAAGTAGCAGCAGCCAGAGGACTAGTGGTCCTTGTTAGTGTTCCACATGTTACCCTATTCGCTAAATAGTGCACTATGGTCCCTGGTCAAAAGTAGTGCACTAAATAGGAAATAGGGTGTCATTTGGGACGGAACCCTGTGTAAAGTACTGACACTAGCCTGATATATTTCTCGTCTGTTTGTACCTGTCACACTGCCAGGCAGGCTAGTCAGGTCTTGCATCCCAAATGGCACCATATTCCCTATGTATATATAGTGCTATAAGACCTGGTGTGAGGGCTTGGTTGTGGTAAGGCCTCTTACTCCCACCTAGGGGAGGAGAGAGGCACACAACCAAGCTCTCACACATTATTAGGGAGATGATCATCCCCAATCAGAGACAGCTGTATAGCGTTGTCTCTGATTGGGGATAGTATTTAGACTCCACACACAGCCACCTGTGTGTGGACCATTGTTGCTGCTTGTCTGCCTTGAGTTACCAGAAAGCCAGTAAGTCACCGTGTTTTGTTTTGTAGTCTGTTCTTGTTTTCACTCTCCTTATGTTATTTTAAATGCTTCGTGAGAACATCTCATTTAAAATAAAAAGGATGACACTTCACCAGCGCTCCGTTTACCGTCCCATTAATGCGCACCGTGACAGAATGATCCACCACCCTGGGACGCAACGGGGGATTACATTAGGAGATATCCTCCTCGGTATGGGGAAAATTACCGAGGAGGAACACTCCTATTATCGCTCGGTGGAGGAAGGCTGGGGTCCGGAGCAGTCGAGGCGCCGACGACGGAGGACACGTCACCGGGCTAGAACTGAGGACCAGCCTGGAGCCCAGAAAACCCCTCAAACTGATTTTGGGGGGGGGCTATGGGGGTGGTCGGGGATCGAGGGAGAAGAGCCCCGACCACTGCACTCGTGGGGGTTCCAGGAGGAGCCCCTACAGCCATGGGAGCAGGAGTACAGGGAGGAGTCGGAGGAAGACGACGACGATGTGCTTCTGTTCCCTCACTCGTGGGGGTTCCCGGAGGAACCCTCACAGGATGGGGATTGGCGTTGGAGTAGGGACGACAGGCACAGTCGTGCTCCAGCGTCAGTTCCCAGTCCGGTGCCTCCAGCGCCGGTCCAGAGTCGGAGGAAGAGGAGACCGACTCAGCGCACCACACCATCGGTGCGCAACACTAGCCGGGTGCGACCCGTACCAGCTAAACGCACCCAGCCAACGGTGCGTTTCCCCAGCCCGGTACGGCCCGCGCCTGCTCCGCGCACCGACCCAACAGTGCGTTTCCCCAGCCCGGCGCGACCCGAGCCAGCTCAACGCACCGACCCAACGGTGCGTTTCCCCAGCCAGGTACAGCCCGTTCCAGCTACTCGCACCAGACCAGTGGTGCGTTCCCCCAGCCCGGTACGGTCTGTGCCTGCTCCTTGCACCCAACCTATGGTGCGTTTCCCCAGCCCGGCGCGACCCGAGCCAGCTCAACGCACTGACCCAACGGTGCGTTTCCCCAGCCAAGTACAGCCCGTTCCAGCTACTCGCACCAGACCAGTGGTGCGTTCCCCCAGCCCGGTACGGTCTGTGCCTACTCCTCGCACCCAACCTATGGTGCGTATCTCCAGCCCGGTGCGACCCGTGCCAGCTCCTCGCACCAGACCTATGGTGCGTGTCCCCAGTCCAGTACGCCCCGTGCCTACCCCTCGCACGGAGGCTACCGCGACGGTCGCCACCACAGGGCTGGAAACCCTCTCTGCGTCGGTGCCCAGGGTGGGCACGACGTTCAGCCCCGCTGTGGAGCAGGAGCTCCATAGCGTGTCGGTGCCCAGTCTGGGGCCGACAGCCAGCCCAACCACAGGGCTGGAAACCCTCTCCGCGTCGGTGCCCAGGGTGGGCACGACGTTCAGTCCCGCTGTGGAGCAGGAGCTCCATAGCGCGTCGGTGCCCAGTCTGGGGCCGACAGTCAGCCCAACCAGAGGGCTGGAAACCATCTCTGCGTCGGTGCCCAGGGTGGGCACGACGTTCAGCCCCGCTGTGGAGCAGGAGCTCCATAGCGCGTCGGTGCCCAGTCTGGGGCCGACAGCCAGCCCAACCAGAGGGCTGGAAACCATCTCTGCGTCGGTGCCCAGGGTAGGCACGACATTCAGCCCCGCTGTGGAGCAGGAGCTCCATAGCGCGTCGGTGCCCAGTCTGGGGCCGACAGCCAGCCCAACCAGAGGGTTGGGAACCATCTCTGCGTCGGTGCCCAGGGTGGGCACGACGTTCAGTCCCGCTGTGGAGCAGGAGCTCCATAGCGTGTCGGTGCCCAGTCTGGGGCCGACAGCCAGACCTGCTGCAGGGCTGAAGACCACCTCTGCGTCGGTGCCCAGGGTGGGCACGGCATCCAGCCTGAGGTCTCCGGAGAAGGTCAGCAGCCCGAGGCCTCCTGTGACGGTCAGTAGCCTGAGGTCTCCTGTAAAGGTCAGCAGCCTGAGGCCTCCTGTGAAGGTCAGCAGCCCGAGACCTCCTGTGAAGGTCAGCAGCCCGAGACCTCCTGTGAAGGTCAGCAGCCCGAGGTCCCCGGTGAAGGTCAGCAGCCCGAGGTCCCCGGTGACGGTCAGCAGCCCGAGGTCCCCGGTGACGGTCAGCAGCCCGAGGTCCCCGGTGACGGTCAGCAGCCCGAGGTCCCCGGTGACGGTCAGCAGCCCGAGGTCCCCGGTGACGGTCAGCAGCCCGAGGTCCCCGGTGACGGTCAGCAGCCCGAGGTCCCCGGTGACGGTCAGCAGCCCGAGGTCCCCGGTGACGGTCAGCAGCCCGAGGTCCCCGGTGACGGTCAGCAGCCCGAGGTCCCCGGTGACGGTCAGCAGCCCGAGGTCCCCGGCGACGGTCAGCAGCCCGAGGTCCCCGGCGACGGTCAGCAGCCCGAGGTCCCCGGCGACGGTCAGCAGCCCGAGGTCCCCGGCGACGGTCAGCAGCCCGAGGTCCCCGGCGACGGTCAGCAGCCCGAGGTCCCCGGCGACGGTCAGCAGCCCGAGGTCCCCGGCGAAGGTCAGCAGCCCGAGGTCCCCGGGGAGGGTCAGCAGCCCGAGAGCTCCGGGGAAGGTGAGCAGACCTGAACCTCCACCGGTGCCCAGTCCGGGGCCGGTCGTCTGCGTCGCTCCAGTGCTGGAGCAGTCCGCTCCACCGGTGCCCAGTCCGGGGCCGGTTGTCCACGTCGCTCCAGTGCCGGAGCAGTCCACTCCACCGGTGCCCAGTCCGGGGCCGGTCGTCCACGTCGCTCCAGTGCCGGAGCAGTCCACTCCACCGGTGCCCAGTCCGGGGCCGGTCATCTACGGTCAGCAGCCCGAGGTCCCCGGGGAGGGTCAGCAGCCCGAGAGCTCCGGGGAAGGTGAGCAGACCTGAACCTCCACCGGTGCCCAGTCCGGGGCCGGTCGTCTGCGTCGCTCCAGTGCTGGAGCAGTCCGCTCCACCGGTGCCCAGTCCGGGGCCGGTTGTCCACGTCGCTCCAGTGCCGGAGCAGTCCACTCCACCGGTGCCCAGTCCGGGGCCGGTCGTCCACGTCGCTCCAGTGCCGGAGCAGTCCACTCCACCGGTGCCCAGTCCGGGGCCGGTCATCTACGTCGCTCCAGTGACGGAGCAGTCCGCTCCACCGGTGCCCAGTCCGGGGCCGGTCGTCCACGTCGCTCCAGTGCCGGAGCAGTCCGCTCTCACAGCCTGTGCCACGCCCGGAACCGGAGCCCCCACCAGCAACCACCTCAGTACCCCGCCATGTCCCCCCTAGTTTTGGACATTTTTTCTTTTCAGGAGAGGGGGGACTGTATGTGTGCGGTCGGGAGTCCGCACCTTAGGGGGGGGGGTACTGTGAGGGCTTGGTTGTGGTAAGGCCTCTTACTCCCACCTAGGGGAGGAGAGAGGCACACAACCAAGCTCTCACACATTATTAGGGAGATGATCATCCCCAATCAGAGACAGCTGTATAGCGTTGTCTCTGATTGGGGATAGTATTTAGACTCCACACACAGCCACCTGTGTGTGGATCATTGTTGCTGCTTGTCTGCCTTGAGTTACCAGAAAGCCAGTAAGTCACCGTGTTTTGTTTTGTAGTCTGTTCTTGTTTTCACTCTCCTTATGTTATTTTAAATGCTTCGTGAGAACATCTCATTTAAAATAAAAAGGATGACACTTCACCAGCGCTCCGTTTACCGTCCCATTAATGCGCACCGTGACACCTGGTCAAAAGTAGTGTACTACATAGGGAACAGGGTGCCATTTGGGACGTAGTCAGAGTAAAACGCTGCTAGACTGCAGTATGGCTTTCTGCAGTGGTGTAAATTACTTAAGTAAAAATACTTTAAAGTACTACTTAAGTAGTTTTTTGGGGTATCTGTACTTTATTTTACTTTTTATTTTACTTTTACTTCACTACATTCCTAAAGAAAATAATGTAATTTTTGCTGACATTTTCCCTGACACCCAAAATTACTCATTACATTTTGAATGCTTAGAATGACAGGAAATTGGTCCAATTCACCCACTTATCAAGAGAACATCCCGGGTTATCCCTACTGCCACTGATCTGGCGGACTCGCTAAACACACATGCTTTGTTTGTAAATGATGTCTGAGTGTTGGAGTGTGTCCCTGGCTATCTGTAAATATGGTGCCGCCTGGTTTGCTTAATAATATTAAGAGTTTGAAATAATTTATACTTTTACTTGTGAAACTTAATATATTTTAGCAATTACATTTACTTTTTATACTTAAGTATATTTAAAACCAAATACTTTTAGACTTTTACTCAAGTAGTATTTTACTGGGTGACTTTTACTTGAGTCATTTTCTATTAAGGTATCTTTACTTTCACTCAAATATTACAATTGGGTACTTTTTCCAGCACTGGCTTTCTGTCAATACAGACTTACAGTATTTCCCTGCTTCAAAAATGAAAGAAGGACAGCACTCACTTGGATATAAGTTGCAATTAAAGCTTTATTTTAATGTTCTTTATCTTATAGCAATAGACCAGTAATAGTCCTAATAGATCACACACTGACCAGAGATGTATCTCTCTGGTTTGTCTTTGCCTGTGGGAGGGATCCCTTTGGATATCTGACATAGAAAGGGTAAGATTCTGGATGTATTGGGTGAATATTGTCATAAGATATACATTTGTTTTGCTTATTTGAAAATGTGTGGATAAAACACCTAGAATCATCCCATTCATCCCGAGACAACAAGAGATACACAAATACCAATATAATATCAAACATATTTTTCATAGTTCAATATAATATCAAACATATTTTTCATAGTTCAATATAATATCAAACATAATTTTCATAGTTCAATATAATATCAAACATATTTTTCATAGTTCATGACTCATTTTGTCATTATCGTGTTTGTCTTCAAGATACCACAGATTCTCATCTCATTTTTCCTTGTTTGTTTTATTTTCATGACCTATGGTTAGCAACAATTTTATGCCTCCCGTCCCTAGTAAAAATCGAAGTGTGATGCTTTTTTCCCCCCACATCTTCATTTTATTGCATATCACAGGATTCGTGCCAAATGGCACCCTATTCCCTATATGGCTCTGGTCAAGGATATAAGGTATCAATACGGCTCTGGTCAAGTAGTGCACTACATACAGATGTTGGATCTTAATTTGACCCCTTTCGTCACAGGAGGAAAGGAATCCTGCATCAGGAGGATTTGAATATCTGAACAAATATTTAGAATCGCAGCTGGAAGCTGAGTTTGTATACAATGAACACCTTTACCTACATTTTACCTTATGGAGGCTACAGGGTCGGATTACCGAAAGGTTTAGGTGGGTTGAGGCCCCTCTGGAGGTCGGAGGTCCCCCAGATAGTATATGATAGCAAAATGTGTAGAATAATAGGGAATTAGCTTTTAAACTGCAAAAATAATCGCAGCCTCATGGCAAAAACTATAAAACAAAAACAAAAAAAATCTCTGGCCCATGGCAAAAAGTTTAGAATTGCAAGAAATCAGCTTTAAAACTGCAACATTTTATCTTAGCCTCATGACACAATGTGTTGAATAGCCTTATAAAATTGCACGTTGGAGGTCGGTGCCCCGGGCCCCCAATTGCGGTAGTCCGGCCTTGTTAGGCTATATGCAGGCTACAGTGCATCTCATGTGAATTCTAATGTGGATTATAATAAATGTACATATTTGTAGGTGTTAAATGCGTTTTTTGTTAGGGAAAATCTTTTTTTTTTTGATAAATTGTTTTATTATATGTTCATGCAAGAAATAGGCAGAATTCATGTATGTTTTCCATAGTGCCGGTGTTGTCCAGTGGTTACAGCCACTGACCCTGGTAACCATATGTCATTCTCGGCATGGGTTTAAATCCAGCCCACTGCCCTTTGACTCATAGATGAAGGTATATTTTTTCCCCATGGTTAAAGGGTTAATTCCGTGTGGTTACAGGGTTAAAACAGAAACAGTTTAGACATGAATTACGAGTGGTTATAGTTTGGGGAAGGCTTAAGACAAAATAATTAAAAACTATGCACCTGTGTATTCATAGTATTCTTAGTGCTCGAGAGAGCATTGTGAACTGTCGTAGGGCAGTGGTCTAAGTAGTGCCCAGTGCCTGGTGATATAGTGACCAGCCTGAGCCTACTTAGGCCAGCCTGAGCCTACTTAGGCCCACAATCTTTTTCAATGTTTTCAAGAAGCAAAACGAATAGTCTGATAATTTACACATCAAATAAAAATGTCTCAGCTCACTTGTATACTATGTGTAACTCAGTTTATACCATGTGTAACTCAGTTTATACCATGTGTAACTCTGTTGTTGTTTTTGTCGCACTGCTTTGCTTTGTCTTGGCCAGGTCGCTGTTGTAAATGAGAACTAGTTCTCAACTGGCCTACCTGGTTAAATAAAGGTGAAATATATATATTTTTTTAAAATGTTGTAGGCTAGTGGAGACCAATATCTATATTAATATTAAGCTATGATAAACAACAGTTGTTGATGTGTATGGCTGCATTTCAGATACATTTTTGTAAATGTTAATGTTGCAGTAATAGGACGTAGGCCTAGCGTATAAGTGAGCAAGAGAGACAATTATTTTGATAGCAAGTCCTGATCCCTATGACTCGACTGCCCCCACATGAAGAAAAATAGAACTGCTCTTTTTCAGGGACTCACAAGTAACTTTTTAATTTCCTGATGCAGCAGGAAAATTCTCAGCGACAAAAGAATGATAAATTAAGATCCGACATCTGTAGGGAATAGGGTGCCATTTGGGACTCAGCCAAAGCAAAGCACTACATGTATGCCCATTATTATCCCTACCCAAGGGGTATTAGTGCAGTAGATAGGTTCTATATGGATGTTTTATTCAGAGATGTACTGAGTGTACAAAACATTAGGAACACCGTCCTAATATTGGGTTACAGCCTCAATTCGTCCAGGCATGGACTCTTCAAAGTGTCTAAAGCGTTCTACAGGGATGCTGGTCCATGTTTATGTCAATGCTTCCCACAGTTGTGTTAAGTTGGCTGGGTGGTGGACCATTCTTTATACATACAGGAAATGGTTGAGCATGAAAAATCCAGCAGTGATGTAGTCCTTGACACAAACCGGTGCTCCTGACACCAACTACCATACCCCGTTCAAAGGCAAATCTTTTGTCTTGCCCATTCACCATCTGAATGGCACACATACACAATCCATGTCTCAATTGTCTCAAAGCTTAAACATCCTTCTTTAAACTGTCTCCCCCCCTTCATCTACACTGATTGAAGTGGATTTAACAAGTGACATGGAAAGGGCAGGTGTTCTTAATATTTTGTATGTGTTGGAACATAACGATGCATATAAGATGTGGGTTAAGTTAAAGACTACATGTATATTCCTTTATCCCTAAAGAAGAATATCTCTCCCCCTCTCCCTCCATATTTCATGTCCATATCTGTATCACCATATTCATTAATTAAACATCACAGAAAGAGAGAGGGAGGGACGGGGAGAAAGAGAATTAGAGGGAGAGAGACATGGAGAGAGTTAGAGGGAGAGAGAAAGAGGTAGAGAGAGAGAGAGAGAGCGAGAGATGGAGAGGGCTACCAGGGCTAAGGCAGGAGGACACTGTAGGAAGTTGGTGAGATGATAAGGAAATCTGGATCATTTCCTCTTTCTGTTGATCATGCTGTAAAGTCCTCCAGGCTGGAGGGAGACCAGTGGTCATGGAGGGGATACATCGACGTTCCTCCAAGCTTTTCCATACAGAAAACTTATATTGATATCTAAGCTTGATTTACGAATGTTAAAACTAACAATAACTTTCTAATTTCTCAAGTTATGGTTTGTTTCAGTGTTGAATAACATTTCAATGAAATTGCTCTGTGTGGTTGTGTGTTTCAGTGCCGCGGTCCATAGAACACCCATCGTGGGAGTGGAGGGAGAGCAGAGACTTTGATGAACTCAACCACATCTTGCAGGAGAGCAAGAAGCTGGGCAAAGCACTGGAGAACCTGTCACGCAGTGAGTCTAGTAACTAAACACTAAACTTTAATACTATACCCTAAACCCTAATACTGTACCCTAAACCCTAAAGCAAAGGCTCTAGAGAACCTGTCATGCACTGAGTGGAGATATTACCTTTTAACTTATAGTAAACCCTTAACCACTTTTGACTAGATGTAATATTTATAGTAACTTATTACTATAATTATTTTGTATATCTTTTGGAAATAGAGACCGCAAGAAAAGCAGAGCTCCCTCTGAATCACTGTTCTCTTCCTTAAAGGTATCGCTGTTTCTGATGAACTTGACCAGGTAACGAAGAACTACTTTGTCATGATATTGAAACCGTTACATCGTCACCTTCTATTGCGTCACCCTGTTTGTTTAGGTCCGATTCCATCTTTCATCATATTGGGTCCCACTAAAAGCACAACACGCGGCTCTGAGAATAATGGTGTGTGTGTGTGTGTGTGTGTGTGTGTGAGAATAAAGACAAACCACAATCTCAAGGGAATGACATCCATCTGCAGAAACTTCAATAAGCATGTCCTCTTCCTGTATTTTCCTGGCTGCTAGTGTGTTGATGTGATTCCTAGCTGACAAAGCTTTGTTTGATACACTGGCCTGGTTTCTTCACAGAAAGGAGACAACTGACTTTCAGGTGTATAGTATTTCCCAGTATTGCACACAGTCATAACTGCAAATTGATTGTCAGGAGGCCCCTCAAACTAAAAGTTTTAGTAACCTTTATTATTAAAGATTATGAAAGTGTCCTCCTTAATATTTCAACTTTAATGGGCATCCATCGGATTTCTCATGGCACTGCCATGCCCCCATAATTCGAACCATGAAGATGGCAGCAGCATTTTATCTATTCTTGTCCTCAAGAAGAGACGTTCACTATGGAGGTAATATCATACAGTATATGTATGTACAGTATGTCTGCCTGGCTCCAAGCCCAGATAATATCCTTTTAGACAAGACAAAGACAGACAGAATATTAAGATATATTTACCTTCCTATCATGCATTAAGCATTGAATTACATTCCATATCAAACACGGTGAAGACACCTAAATGAGTGTTACTGTGAGAGTGGCTGTGGGTAAACACTGATCGCAGGTCGTGGTGAAAACAGTAATGCTCCCTATATTTTCAACGCATTTTTCCATAAAAGGTGGGTAAAGACTTGCACAAAATAAAAAAGGTGAGTAAACAGCGTTGATAATAATAATACATACAGGCAGGCAGGCAGGCAGGCAGGCAGGCAGGCAGGCAGGCAGGCATTGAAACAACGTTTATTTATTTATCTGGCACACAAATGTATCACTGAAAAACCTACTTCCTGTTCTGAACTTAATGGTCCCTTTCTCTACCTTTTCTCCCTATCTCCCTCCACCCTCCCACCTCCATTCTCTTTCCCTTCCATCACCTCTCCTCTCTTTCCCCCCTCCTCTCCTCTCTCTCTCTCTCTCTCTCTCTCTCTCTCTCTCTCTCTCTCTCTCTCTCTCTCTCACCCTCTCCCCCCTGCACTAGAACCTTGGGGGGTATAACTCAGTGCTGCGGCCCAGGGTGGTGGGGGAGTGGGGGGGCAGGGAGGAGGAGGATCCAGACCCCCTGGCAGCAGAGATGCTCCAGCCCCCAGTCCCCAGGACCAAGACTGAGGTGTGGGGGAGGGCCAATAGCAGCCCTGCCTTGAGGTAAAAGAGAGAGTGTGTGTGGGGGGGTATGTGTGTGTGCGCATGTTTGTAAATGTGTAAATGTATTAGTGTGTGCTTGTGTGTGTGTGTGTATGTGTCTGTGTGTGTGTCAGAGTAACGCCTTAAAGGCGTCTGCATGCTTCACAGCCGAAACCGTTTCGGAAGAGTTTGTGCATATATTATGACAAAGTTTTGGACTATGGTGAGTTTTTTTCCACTGTTCGGGCACACACTTTTTCTGGAGGCAAGCCGAAGTCTACGCCCCTTTGTCAGTGATTGGTCAACGGTAGGGATTCTTCAATAAAGTCTTTATTGTAATTTAACGCAAGATGACTCGTTTTCATGAAAACGTTTTCATTGAGTAATACTGCACCAAACATTTTAGATATATGTAAAATTGTGCGACTAAGATCTCCCCTGCAAAAACGTCAAAATGAATTACCGTTTTCTTGAGTTATCTGATTAACTCAAGAAATGGACAAACAGTACTATTGCCACTTTTTTCAAGCAAAGGTCTTTTAAGGGAGTATGCTAGCACACCTGTTTCGGTTTGTCTAGCCGTGTTCGGCAAGGTGCCAGCCGAACTGAAGCATGTTGAGGCCGAACTTGGCTAGCATACTCCCTTAAAAGACCTTCGCTTGAAAAAACGTCACAAAATTTCATTGTTATATATGCACAAACTCTTAAGAACTTTTTTGTCTGGGAAGCATGAGGACACGTTAATTACCCCTCTCAATCTTATCCAACCAGAGGCCATTCCAATTAAGCTTATGCTCCAGCTGCAACAGAGAGGGCGACTTTGTATTCCTCCCCAATGGCACCCTATTCCCTGTAGCCTATGGGTTGTTCTACAAAAGTGGTGTAAATTGGGGATTGAAAAAATGAGCATCCTATTTTTCCCAAACTTTCAACACAAATGTCTCAAGATAGACATATCAGATAGACATATTTACTACTCACACGTTTTATTGTAATGGCATTTTTGATATACTGTATTTACTTGAATTCCTTACCCCCCCCCCCCCACTAAACGTGTCACTAGTGAAACAAGGAACAACCTTTGCACGGTATTGATCATTTTGATTAATCTTCTATTACAGATACATTTTTGAAGTTGTATTTGCATACAACATTTACAAAATAGTAAAAACATGATTTTTAACATGATTTTCAAAACCTTTCAATTGAATTTAGATAATTCTAATATCTAGTGTTCTCTGTAAAATATTTAATGTTGATTGTTTGAATCTGAAACTTATTGATGGATTTCATTACTTATGCATCTAATTAATTATGTTGTTAGTTAATTAATTGTCACTTTTTCTATCTTTATTGTGGCAAAATAACATGCGTTTCGGTAGTGACATTGTTTCGGTTGTGACCTGGCATATACTGTACGTTCTGAACTTAATTTCTTTCTTAATTGATCCCATATCTAATGGGGCTCATGTGATTGACATATGTTACTATCACAATCAATAAAAGACATGACTGTCTGTCTGTGTCTGTCTGCCTTTTCACTGCTGCTGACCTGTGTTGTCTTTGTATTTCCCTCTTCCTTCAGCATTTATTTCCCTTTCCTTTGTCCAGATATTCTTGATATCGTGTCAGTTTTTATCCCCTCTCTGTACTCTCTGACTGTCTGCTGTACTTTTTGGCACGTTGGCACCAGATGTCTCTGTCTTTCAATAACTCAACAAATAATCTAAAATATAAATAATCATCTATGTGTTTAATAGATACGGTGGACTAACAGTCAAGTGTCAATCATAGAGATAGATAGAGCACTCTAGATGGATAAGGCTTGAGGGCTTCCACCCTTTTTAAGTAGTCCTATGGGTTGGGTGGGATTAGGCAAGGATCGGAGAGCATTGTCTCCTTCTTCAAATGAGGTTGCTCATTGTAAATGGCTTTGAGATACAGTTGAAGTCGGAAGTTTACATACACTTAGGTTGAAGTCATTAAAACTTATTTTACAACCACTCCACAGATTTCATGTTAACAAACTATAGTTTTGGTAAGTCGGTTAGGACATCTACTTTGTGCACGACACAAGTAATTCTTCCAACAGTTGTTTACAGACAGATTATTTCACTTATAATTCATTATATCACAATCCCAGTGGGTCAGAAGTTTACATACACTAAGTTGACTGTGCCTTTAAACAGCTTGGAAAATTCCAGAAAATGATGTCATGGCTTTAGAAGCTTCTGATAGACTAATTGACATCATTTGAGTCAATTGGAGGTGTACCTGTGGATGTATTTTAAGGCCTACCTTCAAACTCAGTACCTCTTTGCTCAACATCATGGGAATATCAAAAGAAATCAGCCAAGACCTTAGGAAATAAATTGTAGACCTCCACAAGTCTGGTTCATCCTTGGGAGCAATTTCCAAATGCCTGAAGGTACCACGTTCATCTGTACAAACAATAGTACGCAATTATAAACACCATGGGACCACGCAGCCATCATACCGCTCAGGAAGGAGATGCGGTCTGTCTCCTAGAGATGAACGTACTTTGGTGCAAATCAATCCCAGAACAACAGCAAAGGACCTTGTGAAGATGCTGGAGGAAACAGGTACAAAAGTATCTATATCCACAGTAAAACGAGTCCTATATCGACATAACCTGAAAGGCTGCTCAGCAAGGAAGAAGCCACTGCTTCAAAACAGCCATAAAAAAGCCAGACTACGGTTTGCAACTGCACATGGGGACAAAGATCGTACTTCTTGGAGAAATGTCCTCTGGTCTGATTAATCAAAAATCTAACTGTTTGGCCATAATGACCATCGCTATGTTTGGAAGAAAAAGGGGGAGGCTTGCAAGCCGGAGAACACCATCCACGGGGATGGCAGCATCATTTTGTGGGGGTGCTTTGCTGCAGGAGGGACTGGTGCACTTCACAAAATAGGTGGCATCATGAGGAAGGAAAATGATGTGTATATATTGAAGCAACATCTCAAGACATCAGTCAGGAAGTTAAAGCTTGGTCGCAAATGGGTCTTCCAAATGGACAATGACCTCAAGCATACTTCCAAAGTTGTGGCAAAATGGCTTGAGGACAACAAAGTCAAAGTATTGGAGTGGCCATCACAAAGCCCTGACCTCAGTCCTTTAGAACTGAAAAAGCGTGTGTGAGCACGGAGGCCTACAAACCTGACTCAGTTACACCAGTTCTGTCATGAGGAACGGGCCAACATTCAGCCAACTTATTGTGGGAAGCTTGTGGAAGGCTACCCAAAACATTTGACCACAAGTTAAACAATTTAAAGGCAATGATACCAAATACTAATTGAGTGTATGTAAACTTCTGACTCACTGGGAATGTGATGAAAGAAAAAAAACGGAAATAAATAATTCTCTCTACTATTTTTCTAGAATGTGACATTTCACATTCTTAAAATAAAGTGGTGATCCTAACTGACCTAAGACAGGGCATTTTTACTAGGATTAAATGTCAGGAATTGTGAAATACTGAATTTAAATGTATTTGGCTTAGGTGTATGTAAACTTCCAAATTCAACTGTATATCACCGCCATCTAGTGTACAGTAATGTAATGTAGTGTATAGTTTAGGACAGCACAGTACAGTTCATTTGATCACAGTACATTACAGTAGAGTACAGTACAGTTCATTTGATCACAGTACATTACAGTAGAGTACAGTACAGTTCATTTGATCACAGTACATTACAGTAGAGTACAGTACAGTAGAGCACAGTACATTACAGTAGAGCACAGTACAGTACAGTAAGGTCAATTATAGATGTTTTTGTTTGGGCCAAATAGACGTCAATGTTTGGGCACTTGGAGGGTTGGAGCCCCCGACTGGCTATGCATCTCAATACTCTACACTTTTTCCTAAAGTGTGCACTTGTCCACTTGACCCACATGGTGGTCAGCTGTAAATAAGTTGGTAGAGCGTGGCACATTCAACTTTAAATTGGACATTCATTTTTAGCGGTCAGGGTGTGGGACAGGCACCTCGATAGAAATGGGTATATAAACCATGATTTGTACTATAGTAGTATAACAATATGTGTGCTATTGACTTTGTACTATATTAGTATAACAATATGTGTGCTATTGACTTTGTACAATGACTTTGTACTGTATTAGTATAACAATATGTGTGCTATTGACTTGGCTTTCGTCAAAGAATCCTCCATTTGCAGAGATTACAGCCTTGCAGACCTTTGGCATTCTAGTTGTCAATTTGTTGAGGTAATGTGAATAGATTTCACCCCATGCTTCCTGAAGCACCTCCCTCTAGTTGGATTGGCTTGATGGGCACTTCTTACGTACCATATGGTCAAGCTGCTCCCACAACAGCTCAATAGGGTTGAGATCCGGTGACTGTGCTGGCCATTATAGACAGAATACCAGCTGACTGCTTCTTCCCTAAATAGTTATTGCATAGTTTGGAGCTGTGCTTTGGGTCATTGTCCTGTTGTAGGAGGAAATTGGCTCCAAAGAAAGCGCGGTCCACAGGGTATGGCATGGCATTGCAAAATGGAGTGATAGCCTTCCTTCTTCAAGATCCCTTTTACCCTGTACAAATCTCCCACTTTACCACCACCAAAACACCCCCAGACCATCACATTGCCTCCACCATGCTTGACAGATGGCGTCAAGCACTCCTCCAGCATCTTTTCATTTGGTCTGCGAGTTTCAAGTTCTTTGTTTCTGGCCATTTTGAGCCTGTAATCGAACCCACTAATGCTGATGCTCCAGATACTCAACTAGTCTAAAGAAGACCAGTTTTATTTGCTTCTTTAATCAGCACAACAGTTTTCAGCTGTGCTAACATAATTGCAAAAGGGTTTTCTAATGATCAATTAGCCTTTTAAAATGATCAACTTGGATTAGCTAGCACAATGCGCCATTGGAACACAGGAGTGATGGTTGCTGATAATGGGCCTCTGTACCCCTATGTAGAAATTCCATTAAAAATCAGTCATTTCCAGCTACGATAGTCATTTACAACATTAACAATGTCTACACTGTATTTCTGATCAATTTGATGTTATTTTAATAGACAAACAAATTGCTTTTCTTTCAAAAACAAGGACATTTCTAAGTGACCCCAAACTTTTGAACGGTAGTGTATGTTTGCATGATGCTGTTCTGACCCATTTTACCAACGACTACTAAAGCTAACCTCATTCAGGTATGCTTGAATACTAAAGTTAAATCCTCTTCCCATATCCGTTTGTGCCATTGCCAACTCCATCGCTGTCCTTCTTAAAACAAACGTTGAGATTGGCATGAGGCCAGACTGTTGACATGACAATAATTGACAAGAAGTTGGCATGATAGAGCAAACAGGCTCTCAGGCTACTGAAGTTACTCTTTGTAGGGAGATATCTGCCACGGTACTCAGGCTACTGAAGTTACTCTTTGTAGGGAGATATCTGCCACGGTACTCAGGCTACTGAAGTTACTATTTGTAGGGAGATATCTGCCACGGTACTCAGGCTACTGAAGTTACTCTTTGTAGGGAGATATCTGCCACGGCACTCAGGCTACTGAAGTTACTCTTTGTAGGGAGATATCTGCCACTGGCTTTACTGTTATATTATCCACTGTTATGAAAAAGTAATCTAATCTAAAAAAAAAAAATTGTAAATTTAAGCAGGTGCGTAATAAAATAAATAAATATTCTCTCTCCAAGGTCCGCTTCCGAATGTTGCTGTGGTGATATTAATTGTGGGACTGTGAAGAGGCGATGTGTGTGTGCGTGTCGTGTCTGGGATGTAGCTAATTAGAGATGATCAGATAATAAATCATAAATCATAATCATGCTCGAGCTGACACACACACACACACACACTGGTTTTTGTAATCTAATTAGGTTATTCCATTGCTGGATTAGTCAGAGAAATCACATTGTTTTCAGCTGAGGGATTGGGGTATGTATGTGTGCAGTGTGCATATCTGTGTACTGTATGTGTGCATGTGTGTGTCTCTGTGTCTCTCCTATCCCCAAAACCCAATCCCCAGTAGCCTCATCTAAGAGTTCCTCCAATGAAGGCTGAGAAGTGTTTGGCTCAGTTGACGTAATTTATTTCTGCTTAATTGCATTTCCTGGGTATTGGCTCCTGATGCTTCCTCTTGCTTGCCAGTCTTCTTCTGCTGCTACTGTGCATTAGAGGATTGAGAGCCACTGAGCTGTGCTAAAGGAAACTCTGGCTTGCATAATGGTGCTGCCCGCTACTCTGCCTGATCTGAAGCCCAGATCTAAAACGCTGGCCTCGTCTGAAATGGTCAAGAGTAGTGCACAATGTAGGGAATTGAGTGATAGGATGATAGTGCACTTTAGGTCTAAAGTATTTCACTATTAATGGGTTGCACGTTTCGTCACAATATTGTTTTAAACTTACTTTTGAGGACTGGTGCCCGAATGTTCTCCTCAATGCATTCTCAATTGACCTTTCGATAAACCCCGCCCCATAATTTTGGGCAACCAATTGCAGCGCTCCAATGGACAGCAACATAATGATTATGTCCCTAGCCTCGGACCATCTCACGTTTTGAAATACATGAAAGCCAGTGAGGGCGGTGGGATTTTTTTCTTTTTTTTCTTCTTTAAAAAAAACAATTGTTTAAATTGTTAAGTTATTGAACAGTGCCCCAGGGGTTATTGCTAGTGTGATTCCTGAAATGCATAGCTTGTTAATGGAGTAAATTAAACTTTTGTTACATTGTTTGCTAGCTCAGCTGTTTAGCTAGCGCTCAGTCTCATTGACCACCAAATGTTGCTAACGCTAGCTAGTTAGCTAGCCGCTTAATATAACTTGTTTTCTCAAAATGTTATCTTTTTCATTTATTGGCCCATCCACCACTCCCCCCTCTTCGGAGGACAACAATTATTTAGTTTGTACAGCTTTATTTTTTTAAATATATTTTTTTGTTACCTGTAGTGTTAGTTTCAGGTAAATGTTGTGATTTTTCAGCCACTTCTGAACCTGTGACCAGAAACAAGCTACGTAGAGCACTTATTCA
The DNA here is from genome assembly GCA_023634145.1 of Thymallus thymallus. Classification (NCBI taxonomy): domain Eukaryota; kingdom Metazoa; phylum Chordata; class Actinopteri; order Salmoniformes; family Salmonidae; genus Thymallus; species Thymallus thymallus. The sequence continues at coordinate 14,933,080 of CM042417.1, forward strand.
GATATATTTTTTTTTAACAAGGTGTGAAACATTTTATTAATCTATTAGAACATTTGTTCTGGTTTAATTATAACTTTTGTATGATTGACGCTTTTAGTGAGAGGATTAATATTTTATAATTGAGCCATTTTATTAATGCAACTCCCATCTGCTGTCGACATTAGGTTATGATTTGAGAGCACTAGTTAGCTCCAAAAGTGGTTATAGCTTTGACTGCATGCTGATATTGAATTCAGAGCCATTCAGTGCCTAGCCACACTACAAACATAATTTTACCAGGTTTCCGTGAAGCACTTTTTATGACAGTCCACCACAACATACCCAAGAGTTATCTGATTAGCAAGGGGTCTGTGTTTAATTTAATTGTGTATTAAGAACACAGTTTGAGATTCTTGAGAGGGGATTTCGCCAGTGTCCCATGTAGCTCAGATGGTAGCTTGCAACGCCAGGGTTGTGGGTTCGATTCCCAAGGGGGACCAGTACGAAAAAGAAAAGTATGAACATGTATGCACTAACTAACTGTAAGTCGCTTTGGATAAGAGCGTCTGCTAAATGATTAAAATGTAATATAAAATGAGGGGACTGGACTGGATTTTAGCTAGCTAATGTTCGCATTGCTAGCTATTTTTTACAAACTTTGCTAGTTAAAGGACCACATCGCCATCTCCCTAAGGTAAATTTGATGACATGATAATGATGGCAAAGTTGTTTCCTACTAATTATTTGCCTACTTTAGCAATGTCATCATATTTCTAGGCCACTATAGTGTAATTTAGATGAAACAGTCATTATCCCTTGTTCAGAATGACTGAGCATGACTTGAATTTAGGGCACCACTATGGCAGAGAGTGGCTTGAGAATGTTCATAACAATGGCATGACGTGACCGAGTGATTGGGGTGCAAGACATGAATATAGGGAATAGGGTACCATTTGGAACATTTCATCCCCTTACATGATGATGGGACTGCCCAATGCACCGCCTGATCTAAAAATCAGCTGTACTGAACAACTCTACGGTATTCTCTCCTGATGCCTTCCTGTCCACATTTAGAGGAAGAGGTTGATTAGATTTCCCCCCGTCTCTGATCTTTTTCGCCATACAGCAATGCCCCAGCTTGGCTTTACTTTTCTTCACTGTTAGAGTTTGAGGAGAGCTGACAGTTGCCTGTGGGTATGTATCTGCATTAGGTGAGGGTGAAATGGAGGGCTGGAGTGGTGGGCTTCTGGGAAATCAGGCAGAGGTAGGTGTATTCTGGGAGAGGTAGATAATATGGAAGACAAAGTGCAGTGTGGGACATCTCAATCCCACCTCTCTCACTTTTCATTCTCCCCCTTCATCCCCTTCATCCCCTCTCTCACTCTTTCCCCCTACCTTTCTCTCTCTCTCCCTCTCTCTCTCTCCCCATACCTCTCCTGCCCTCTCTATTTCCCTCTCCCCTCTCTCTCTCTCTCTCTCTCTCTCTCCCCATACCTCTCCTGCCCTCTCTCTTTCCATCTCCCCTCTCTCTCTCTCTGTCTCTCTCTCTCTCCCCATACCTCTCCTGCCCTCTCTATTTCCCTCCCTCTCTCTCTCTCTCTCTCTCTCTCTCTCTCTCTCTCTCTCTCTCTCTCTCTCTCTCTCTCTCTCCCCATACCTCTCCTGCCCTCTCTCTTTCTCTCTCCTCTCTCTCTCTCTCTCTCTCCCCATACCTCTCCTGCCCTCTCTCTTTCCCTCTCCCCTCTCTCTCTCTCTCTCTCTCTCCCCATACCTCTCCTGTCCTCTCTCTTTCCCTCTCCCCCTCTCTTGCCTCTTTCACTTCATTCTTCCCTCCTCTATTCACACTACAGTATTCCCTCCCCCTCTTCTTTTAATCTTTTATCTTCTAATTACCCTATTTTAACTGTAGTGCTCTTATATCAGTACTCCCCTGGCAAACCCCAACTTTATATTACAGCAGGTAATGTAGTCCTTTCCTTTCTCCAGTATGAGTCATACTCTGTGTTTGTCCTAAGTGGCACCCTATTCCCTGTATAGTGCACTACTTTTGACCAAGGGAGTAGTGCACTATATAGGGAATAGGGTGCCATTTGGGACGCATACTCTATCATGTCTCTGGTAGTTGAGGTCGTGTGATCTACCCTCTGTGATTCTGAAAGTAGGAGCTATCTTGTTCCCCTCAGGGAAGTTGAGCAGGGGCTTAGTCCCTCTCCAGGGCTCACACACTCAAGGTTTGGTAAAAACAGAGGGAGACGGGGTGAAAGTGCTACGTAGCATATCAGTTTGATTCAGATTTTGATTCTAAGTTGATTCTAGCTACATCTCTTATTTGGTTTGATGTTGTGTTGATTGGTGTTTGCATTGTTGTTGTCATTTATAATAGAACACAATACCTGAGCTTGTCCCGGTGGAGGTAGCTGGCTGAGACTGAAGCAAAGGAGAGAGGGAGAGAAAGGAGGTGAAGAGAGACAAAGATCCCCCTGAGGAAATAAAAGAGAGAGAAAGAGAGAGAGGAGGAGATCCTCCATAGGAAATACTTGAAAACTCTGAGCAAGAAATACAACTCAACATTTCTCACAAACAGAACAGACAATGCCAAAGCAGAACCTTATACTAGTATTGTGTCCCAAATGGCACCCTATTCCATAATAACTTGACTTTTTGACCAGGGCCCCTGTGGTGAAAAGTAGTGCACTATATAGGGAATAGGGTGCCATTTTTGGACATAGGCCGAGACACAAAAATTGCAAATAAAAGTTACACAAACAAACACACTTCTCCCCAAAAAACTCTGAAAAGAACCACCGGTCTTGCCTGGCCTAACCTATATTGATACGGCACATTAGCATAGTAATACTCTCTCTGCTCAGGATATGAAGATATTTCATCTCTCCCCTTCTCTATTGTATCTCTCTCTCTCCCTCTCTCTCTCCCTCTCTGTCTCTTTCTCCCCCCCTCTCTTTCTTTCTTTCACTCTCTCTCTCTCTCGCTCTCTTTCTCTCTCTTTCTCTTTCTCTCCATTCCTCTCTGGTTTGGACCACCTCCCTCTCTTCCCTCTGGTATCTGTAAATACTAGTCATTCTGATTAGATATTCATCCAATTAAAGCTCTCCAGTCCTAATCCCTAACACACACCCTCCATCCCAGACAGGATATGGAAATGAATGTCAAATATGGAGCCGGTGCAAAACACACACACACACACACACACATACATACACACTCCATAGTTCATTTCTTTATCTGTGGATATTAAATTGGAGGCATTATTGGGTCATTCATTCCTCATCCATACAATGTGTGCCCTAGCTGGAGATAAAGCAAGGTGAAGTTATGCATATGTTTATATTCTAGGAGTCTGTCTATGCTCTGCTTAGTAAGTTGTTTTCAGTGAATGTTACTTGAGTTTCTTCTTTTCTCTGGCCCTCAACTTTCTGGTGCGTTGTAGGATGCATTGTATCTTTGTGGTACGCTGTAAGATGTATTCTAGGAATTGTTCCTCCATTGTAATTTAACATCCTGGTCGTTGACAGGACACATATAAGAGGACGCAAAGTGTAGATTATAGATAAGGTTTTCTTTCTGGACCTGTAAAGTCCATCATTAACAGCAACAGTACCTGCTCCATATCTCAGCTTCTGTAGCTGCATCAGACCGAACATCCATTGTCTGCCTCTCAAATGGCACCCAATATCTATATATTACATTACTTTTGACCAGACTATAATAGGTAGTACATTTGGGACACAGCCTTTGTCTGGATCATTTGAAAGGACTGGGTCATATTCATTCAAACCTGATATGAGAAATAACAAGGTGTCAGGATAGGTTTCTATTGTCAGTCCTGTTTTGAACACGCCTCTATCTGTCGGACCATATCCTTTGTGTTATAATAATATCCTATTTTTTCTGGATCCATTGTAAGGATTTCGGTCACTATTCAGTCAAACTAGCTATAGGGAACCTGTTGATATAAGGATAGGTTTCTATTGTCAGTCATCTCTTTTGACCATTAGATCTACTTTGACAATGTATCCTCTATGTGCTTTCTAAAGACTTGTGATTACCAGGGCTGTAGTGTTTTGAACAGTCGGTCTCTGCCACAGTACATCATATGTCATAGTTATAAAACCCATCTGTCCCTCTAACAGCCTTGGTGTCTGCTGTAGCCAATATGTTTGGTGTGACAACGACAAAGGAGCTGTCTAGGACAGAGACACATTGACCATGATAGAGCAGAGAAAGGCTGACTGCACACTAGCTGCTATTAGCAATGCTGATGTTACACTGCAGTGTTTCTCCCTTTTGTATTGGGTTGCGCAAAAAAAGTCAGTGGGAAGCCAAAATTAAAATAAATTAAATTTCAACTTACTGTGCCGGTAGGCAGGACGGTTGGTCATTAAAACAGGGTGAATTTGAGTCAAAATATCTAATGGAATGTATTATTAAACAGACTTTCCAAACGTGGGTCTGTTGTAGACTGACTCCCACCGGCATAGTAAGAAATTGGATTTTATTTCACCTCTGGCTTCCCACAGACTGTTTTTAAGGAACCCAATACAAAAGGGAGCAACACTGCAGTGTAACATCAGCATTGCTAATAGCAGCTGACTGCACCAATGCTGACTATATCTCTCTCACACAGGGCTGCAGTGAATACTGAATATGCTTTCCTTATTCAATCTTCTATATTCTCTCTCTCATTCTCTGTTTCTCTCTCTCTTCTCTCTATCTACTCCCTCTCGCTGTCCCTCTCTGTAGCCTCCCCTCTGTGATCTGTTTCTCTTTTTTTTTTACCTTTCTCTCTTGCTCTCGCTCAACCTCTCTCTCTCTCTCTCTCTCTCTCTCTCTCTCTCTCTCTCTGTAGCCTCACTTCCTCTCTTTTGTGTTGTGTTTCTAATGACTCTTTTCCTCAGTTCAAGCCTATTCACTACAGGAAGGTGTGAGTGTCTGCCTCTACTTTAAATGGCCCTGCTGGTCTGTATAGACTGAGTCCCAAATGACAGGACTCCCGATGAGCCTCGGTCAAAAGTAGTGCACTATATAGGTAATAGGGTGCTATTTGAGGCACAGCCTATTCTCAAACGAGAGTGGAATGGCTGCCAGGTGGGAGCCACGTTGAGAGGTACTTTCACGTGAGGACACTGTGTACTGGGTAGAGAGGCTGCACCTGCCTACAGTACAGATACACACAGCCTATGGTCGCGTACACATATTTGCAGATGTTATTGCAGTTGCAACGAAATTCTTATATTTCTAGCTCCTACTGTGCAGTAATACCTAGCAATACAAAACAATACACACAAATGCAAAGTCATAAAAATAAAGACATTAAGAAATAAATCACAAAGAGCAATGTCAGAGTCCGTAATTTAAATATACTGTGTGTATACTGTATATACATACACTCAGTGTGCAAAACATTAGGACCACCTTCCTAATATTGAGTTGCACCCCCTTTGCCCTCAGAACAGCCTCAATTCGTCGGGGCATGGACTCTACAAGGTGTCGAAAGCGTTCCACAGGGATGCTGGCCAATGTTGACGCCAATGCTTCCCACAGTTGTGTCAAGTTGGCTGGTAGTGGATCTCTACTTGTTCCATCTCATCCCACAGATGTTCAATTGTATTGAGATCTGGTGACCGGGCAGGCCGCTGCAGTAAGCATGTTCGTGGAACCATTCCTGGACAATATAAGCCTTGTGGCATGCAGCATTTTCCTGCTGAAAATAACAATTTGTAGATGGATACATTGCTGCCATGAAGGCATGCACCTGATTGGCAATGATGATCAGATATCCAACTGAGTTGCAGTTCTTGACACACTCAAACCGGTGCGCCTGGCACCTACTACCATACCCCGTTCAAAGGCACTTGATATATTGGAAATTAATATATTGTCTTTCCCATTCACCCTCTGAAGGGCACACATACACAATCCATGTCTAAATTGTCTCCAAGCTTAAAAATCCTTCTTTAACCTGTCTCCTCCCCTTCATCTACACTGATTGAAGTGGATTTAACACATAGCTTTCACCTGGATTCACCTGGTCACACGGCAAACAATTCAAGCTTCTGCAAAGGACAACAGAAAACACACCTCTAACAGGGAAATCATAATGAGTAATAGGACACACCTGAGTGTCATTAATGTCTCTAGGACGCTCTCTGCCGCCCTCTGGTGACAGGTGGAACAATGACACACTGAGTCAGTGTATACGTCTATACTATTCTCAGAAGCAACCTGGAACATTTCCCAGTCCGCGTGATAAAAACAATCTTGAAGCATAGATTCCGATTGGTCAGACCAACGTTAAACAGTCCTTACCACACTTACTTCCTGTTTAATGTTCTGCCTATAGGAGGGGAGGAGAAAATGGTTTGATTTGGAGGGCCTTGGAGTCGTCCTGGAAGGGGGAGTAGCAATGATCCAGAGTGTTCAATGTGCAAGTAGTACATGTGTTGATACATTTTCAGAAGCGCTTTCCTCAGATTTCCTTTATTAAAGTCCCCAGCTACAATAAATCTGGCCTCAGGATATGCGGTTTCCAGTTTGTACAATGTGGGCAGGACAAGCGAGGAGGTGGGCAGAGCATATTTTCGTTAGGGAATACCTACTTAGTAATTGTGCGTGTGCAGTAACTAAATTCGCCCTTGCTCTCCTTTTTTTACTTTTTGAAAGGGTAAAGTCTACAAAATCTGTTCGTAACAGATTATAGTTTTAGGAACAGAAAACTGTATTGAGATGGAATGTTTAATCAATCGTCAATCAAAATTTGCAGAATGTTTCAACGAGCTCCATCTTCTCCCACCATATTTGGTGGTGAGTGGAAGTTCTAAACGGATGCTTTAGATTTATACACCCTGTGCTATGTCTGGGTTTTCCCTTTTGTCTGTGATATAACCTCTCCCCTTCCTGTTCTAACCCCTCCCTTTCCTGTTCTAACCCCTCCCCTTCTTGTCTCTACAGTGTGAAGATGGACAGGAAAAGTAAAAGGTTTGAAGCAGCCGCAGCACAAGCCCTAACCCTCTAACCCCTCCCCTTCCCATTCTAACCCCTCTTCTTCCTGTTGTAACCCCTCCCCTTCCTGTTTTTCCAGTGTGAAGATGGAGGGGAAGAGTAAAGGGTTGAAGCAGCAGCAGCAGCACCACAAGAAGCTCCTGGCGGCCATGTTGTCCCAGGATTCCTTTGACTCCGCCCATAGCTCCGCTCCCTCGCTCACCGAGGAGGAGATAGAGGATGATGATGATGCCATGGAACTGCTGGGTAAGATCAGAAAAATGTGCATACGCACGCACGCACGCACGCACACACACACACACACACACACTCACTCAGGGGTCGATGGGTTCACACCTTCCACTCTTCAAGCCCCATTTTCACTAACAACTACTAAACAAAACCAGACTGAATACTGATTCACAGATATACATTTCAAATATGCCAGTGAAGATAATGATTCTATTTTCATGGACGGTCATTGAGTTCTGACTGTATGGTGTTGCTCACGTCCTCATTACAGCTGAACTAGGCTACCCAGTTCCACAACAACAACCACCAGATATGCTGAATATGGAAAACACATTCATAAACACTGATCTGAATTTCCTTCCTTTGTAAATAACAAACACTTGCGTGAAAGTCAGGCTCTTGACAACAGATGATCTCCAGTTAATCTAAGAGGCAAAACAAGTTTAGTACAGTAAATGTACAGTATAATAACCATGAATAACTGATAAAGACTCATACATGATAATCCACAGCCAAACTAGATTAAATAAAACAAATCACACACACAGATACACACACACACACACACACACACACACAGATACACACACACACAGATACACACACACACAGATACACACACACACACACACACAGATACACACACACACACACACACACACACAGCCATGCTGTAGTGTAGCTATGGTAGTACAGAATGGTTTAGAAGTCTCTCGCTGTGTTTTTCACAGTGCTTACAGCCACCTGTTATCTGGCCAAGTAAAACTCAACTCCGCAATGTGCTTTGTTCTGTGTATTTGCTATCCTCAGTCATTTAAAAAAAAAAGCTTTGTGATGTCGGAGCTCCAGTCCGGCCACACTTTGTGATGTCGCCGTTCAACACCGTTGATGTGAAGTACATCGTGGGGTTGAGATTTACTTAGCTACCTGTTATCATTCCCTCCCACACACACTGAGCACCAGGTCAAGGAATGTGTGATTCATCCATTCATAACAATTCAGGCTGTAGTTCATAATGGCGATGAAGGAATGAACAAACAAACAAACATTATATTCCTTTAGGTTTTTTGTTTGAGGGTGTTTCTTGGTTTCTGGAAGTTTCTTGTGTGTGACTTGAAGTGCTCTTCCTGGATTACACTGTGAGGTGCTGTCTTTTCTTCCTTCCCCTGTCACCTTGTCTGACCAGACACTGAGGTATCTTGTCTCTTAAATATGCTCGCTTTCTTGTAAAGGCAGTGTTCTCTGTTATCTAAAGCTCTCTCTGGTTTATCTCTACTCTCTCTCCTTCCGTCTCTTTCTCTCCTTCCATCACTCTCTCTCTCTCGCTCTCTTTCTATCTCTCTCGCTCTCGCTCTCTATCTCTCCCTCTTGCTCTCTCTCTTTCTCGCTTTCTCTCTGTCTCTCTCTCTCGCTCTCTGTCTCTCTCTCTCTCTCTCTCTCTCTCTCTCTCTCTCTCTCTCTCTCTCTCTCTCTCTCTCTCTCTCTCTCTCTCTCTCTCTCTCTCTCTCTCTCTCTCAGGCTCTCTGGTGCTTTATAATCCTTACCTCCAGCGATAGGTAGGTAGGTAGAATAAAGTACAAAGGGGATTATCCCTGGGCTCTAGCTCTGTTGTAATGAAAGGTGTTATTCTTCTTATACCAGATTCACACTAAGGGAGAAACACCCCCACAGAAGGAAATAGCTGATTCATAGCCTTACAAAATCCTGCTTTAAATCCCACAGATGACCTGCTGTGTTCTATTTCTTTCTTTCTGTTCCAACACTAATTGCTCTGCAGTATATGTTCAATTACTGATATACATGTATAGCTGGTCAGCCAAAGTAGTTCTTTAGCATAGCATGACTTTCTGTAACACGTGTAGACCGACTTGTTGTATTGAACAGAACCTTTACCAAATCCTTTCCTCTCATTCCTTTCTGTGTTTTGCATGGCCACTCTCTCTCCCCAGGTGGGAAGATAAGAGTCCAATTACACAGCGGTTGACCATCTCTCTCCATTTATCCTCTCTTATTCTCTTTCCCTTTAGTCTCATTGGCTTCTCTTCCAAGAAGCCAATGTAATCTGCAGAGCACATAGTGCTCATTTGTAGAGTGGCGTCTGGGTGAGCTGAAGTAGAGTAATTATTCATATGTGTTTAATGATTGCCCTGTTATAGAAGGAGAGGGCACTATTGGTCATGTCATACTATATAAACCTGATTTAATGGTTTATATAGTATGACAGAGAACACTGGTCTCCCGATCGATGTTCGTACAAACGTTGTTGCCTGTTATAACAGTATTGCAAGCATAAGCACGATACACAGGCAGTATAGCGATTTCATGTTCTTCTTAGCTGCTGAGTTACATGTAGTGATTTAGACAAGCATATCAAACACACGCAAGACACAGACAGGCAGTCAAAATAGCGATTTCAAATGATTTACTCATGCAAACATTCACTAGTTCTTTTTACAGCAACTTTCACTATGATATGGCAGCCTAACTATGGAGATTGTCATCACAAATAGTAGGCAGTCTGAAGCAGTAATTGACAAACGATGTAAGGAGTAACAGCGCACCGTTGTCAGGTTACTGTTTTTTTTTTTTTACCTTTATTTAACTAGGCAAGTCAGTTAAGAACAAATTCTTATTTACAATGACGGCCTACCACATCCTCCCCTAACCAGGACAATACTGGGACAATTGTGCAAAGCCCTATGGGACTCCCGATCACGGCCAGTTGTGATACAGCCTGGGATTGAACCAGGATCTGTAGTGACGCCTCTAGCACTGAGATGCAGTGCCAGGAAGCAGACAAAGTAGTAGTGTTCTTTTTTCAGGAACTCTGGCTAGTGGCTACGATATGGCAGTAACTGTACAGATAATCCATCACACAAAACGCTGCTGTGTAGGCACTGCGTCCTGCTTGTGCAACTGCAATATCCGTTACAACAGACAGATAAGGTTGTATAGCCTATTTCAGCAGAGGCAGAGACGTAGGCTACATCATCATGGCTCAGAAGAGGGTGAGTAAAGAGAGAAACATCAAGGGAGGGGGAGTGTGAGCAGAAGCAACGTAGTGTGCATAAAATAATGCAAGCGCAGAACGTGATTCGGATCCTTACGCTTTGAACACACCGACTGTGTTATTGCGTTTTGGTACACCAGAAGTGTATTCATTTCCAATGGAACGCTGCGTTTGCGTTACAGAGGCAGTTGCAGTGCGTTCTGTGTGGTGCATACGTTGTATTTATCATACTAGAGGAGTGGCGTTTTAGTCACTGTGTATACAAGGTTATACTGACCTCTAGTGGCCACAGATGGAACAGCAGCCAGTGACTGGCACTGGATTCTCCTGTGAACGAACCAGTGCCAGTCACTGGCTACCGAACTCCAAGAGAAAACATTAATTTTTTATTGGAGTTAGATGGTACCTTCCAGTTTTACTCTGTTTTCGTCCGTTTTATATCTACTGAATACGACCATGGTGTTTATTGTTGTTCTCTGTGATTCAGACTGGGCCACTGGTGTCTCTCTCTCCCACTCTCTGAGCTTCTGCCAGACTCAACCATCTGTGTCTAGCAGAGGGTTACCAACTTAACACATGCACATGCACAGTGTGCCAAACTAAGCAGGTGCAACGATGACTCTTCCACTTTCTGTAGACGTGTTGTCACTGTTCTTGTTTTTGACCAAACCAAACCACCATATTGTAACAAAGCACTGCGCAGTTGGCATGGGGTACTGCATGCCAAGCCAGGAGTATACCATAGTTATAGTCTTGTCCCATCGCTGAAGAGCCGTGCGTCCTCCGAAACATGACCCTGCCAAGCCACACTGCTTCTTGACACACTGCTCACTTAACCCGGAAGCCAGCCTTACCAATGTGTTGGAGGAATCACCATCCAGCGGGTCTGCTTGCATATACAGTGGGGAGAACAAGTATTTGATACACTGCCGATTTTGCAGGTTTTCCTACTTACAAATCATGTAGAGGTCTGTAATTTTTATCATAGGTACACTTCAACTGTGAGTGACGGAATCTAAAACAAAAATCCAGAAAATCACATTGTATGATTTTTAAATAATGAATTTGCATTTTATTGCATGACATAAGTATTTGATCACCTACCAACCAGTAAGAATTCCGGCTCTCACAGACCTGTTAGTTTTTCTTTAAGAAGCCCTCCTGTTCTTCACTCATTACCTATATTAACTGCACCTGTTTGAACTCGTTACCTGTATAAAAGACACCTGTCCACACACTCAATCAAACAGACTCCAACCTCTCCACAATGGCCAAGACCAGAGAGCTGTGTAAGGACATCAAGGATAAAATTATAGACCTGCACAAGGCTGGGATGGGCTACAGGACAATAGGCAAGCAGCTTGGTGAGAAGGCAACAACTGTTGGCGCAATTATTAGAAAATGGAAGAAGTTCAAGATGACGGTCAATCTCCCTCGGTCTGGGGCACCATGCAAGATCTCACCTCGTGGGGCATCAATGATCATGAGGAAGGTGAGGGATCAGCCCAGAACTACACGGCAGGACCTGGTCAATGACCTGAAGAGAGCTGGGACCACAGTCTCAAAGAAAACCATTAGTAACACACTACGCCGTCATGGATTAAAATCCTGCAGCGCACGCAAGGTCCCCCTGCTCAAGCCAGCGCATGTCCAGGCCCGTCTGAAGTTTGCCAATGACCATCTGGATGATCCAGAGGAGGAATGGGAGAAGGTCATGTGGTCTGATGAGACAAAAATAGAGCTTTTTGGTCTAAACTCCACTCGCCGTGTTTGGAGGAAGAAGAAGGATGAGTACAACCCCAAGAACACCATCCCAACCGTGAAGCATGGAGGTGGAAACATCATTCTTTGGGGATGCGTTTCTGCAAAGGGGACAGGACGACTGCACCGTATTGAGGGGAGGATGGATGGGGCCATGTATCGCGAGATCTTGGCCAACAACCTCCTTCCCTCAGTAAGAGCATTGAAGATGGGTCGTGGCTGGGTCTTCCAGCATGACAACGATCCGAAACACACAGCCAGGGCAACTAAGGAGTGGCTCCGTAAGAAGCATCTCAAGGTCCTGGAGTGGCCTAGCCAGTCTCCAGACCTGAACCCAATAGAAAATCTTTGGAGGGAGCTGAAAGTCCGTATTGCCCAGCGACAGCCCCGAAACCTGAAGGATCTGGATGGAGGAGTGGGCCAAAATCCCTGCTGCAGTGTGTGCAAACCTGGTCAAGAACTACAGGAAACGTATGATCTCTGTAAGTGCAAACAAAGGTTTCTTACCAAATATTAAGTTCTGCTTTTCTGATGTATCAAATACTTATGTCATGCAATAAAATGCAAATTAATTACTTAAAAATCATGCAATGTGATTTTCTGGATTTTTGTTTTAGATTCCGTCACTCACAGTTGAAGAGTACCTATGATAAAAATGACAGACTTCTACATGCTTTGTAAGTGCAAAATCGGCAGTGTATCAAATACTTGTTCTCCCCACTGTATATATATACCTTTTTGCTTACTACATGATTCCATATGTGTTATTTCATAGTTTTGATGTCTTCACTATTATTCTACAATGTAGAAAATAGTCAAAATAAATGGAATGAGTAGGTGTGTCCAAACTTTTGACTGGTACTGTATATTATTTAGTATATGTAAAGACAAGATTAAATCAAGAATAGTTTGATGGAACAGAACACTTTGAAACAGTTCTTAATAAAGTAACAAGTTGAGTCTAGATGGTGGAGAGAAACAGCCTTCAGTTGGCAGCACTGCGTTGTTCTATGGTTAGTTAATAAAAACAACCGAGAGGGCCAGTTCCTCCTGAGAGGGCTCTAGCTGAATGAGTAGGTGTGTCCAAACCTTTGACTGGTACTGTATATTATTTAGTATATGTAAAGACAAGATTAAATCAAGAATAGTCTAATAGTAATATTAGTCTATCACTTGTGAATGGTGCCCAGCCAGAAATGCAGAAAATCAGTTCAATTACTGATATACATGCTGGCTGACCAGCTATACATGTATATCAGTAATTGAACATATACTGCAGAGCAATTAGTGTTGGAACAGAAAGAAAGAAATAGAACACAGCAGGTCATCTGTGGGATTTAAAGCAGGATTTTGTAAGGCTATGAATCAGCTATTTCCTTCTGTGGGGGTGTTTCTCCCTTAGCGTGAATCTGGTATAAGAAGAATAACACCTTTCATTACAACAGAGCTAGAGCCCAGGGATAATCCCCTTTGTACTTTATTCTACCTACCTACCTGTCACACACCTCATGTAGCCTAGCCCTAAAGTGGCCAAATGACTTCTTAAAATTAAGCACACAGCTTAACTGGCATACATACGCAGCACATGAGTTTCACGTTTGGGGAAGATCATTTTCACCATAAAAATGCACCTTTTATTTATAAAAACATGACATGCTGCCTCCGAGTGTCGCAGCGGTCTAAGACACTGTTTTGCGGTGTCACTACAGCCTGGGGTTTCCAAATATTTATTTCTCTCACAGAATAGAATAGGTCAACTTTTGTACTATGGGGGATAGTAGATTGACATAGGCTAGTGTATTTGCTTTTGCTGTTCGTTAGGCCTACTCATCTTGTTGGCTAATGGCTAATTATGAATGAGAGACTGATGAAGTGTGTACAGCCTGCACTAAAAACAAAGCAGAACTCATGCCTTTCATGCTACTTTTTTCGAATCATTATTAGAGTTGCATCATGCAGCCTAAAATTACATAAATAACCCTGTTTCTTTATTAACCGGTAAACACAGAATAGACGCATGTGCGCACTCCCTCAAATCATTTAGAGAAAATATATTTTCTATTTTATTCAGCTATGTTCAATTGTATTCTTCAAACTATAAAATAATATAAAATAATGCCATGGAATTCCAAGCAAATCTGGTCTTCTAAACGAACTAGCCTACAGCCATATGGCATAGCCAGATCAGGGCTTAACATAAGGACAACTCAGAGTATGCTATTCTGTTCTTCAGAAATATACTTTATTTCTTCATATCATGTTTCTTTAGACCTCTCTAAAATATATAATTGATTTATTGTGATGGTATAGACTGTATTTCATGGATTTATTAGACTTTTTAAAATGTAGATGTTCCAAAGTTCTGCATCAGTGGCTTGTAGGCTATTCGTGGAAGCTATTTTCGTTAATTAACGGTCAATTACCGTGAGACCTGCAGTTATTTGCTTGACAATCACCGGCTGACGAAATTTCATGACCGCCACAGTCCTTGCCAGGAATTATTTTGTTATTCTGTGACAATCCCACTCCAGGTGTAGCACGCACGCACGCACGCACGCACGCACACACACACACACACACACACACACACACACACACACTGCCGCGGTTATTCATTTTGTGTACTACCTTTATGCTCCATGAATAGATTAGATGGATGGATGGATGGATGGATGGATGGATGGATGGATGGATGGATGGATACTTTATTGATCCCCGAGGGGGACATTGCATAGTATGGGTGGATGGCTGAATATGTACACTATACATTGGTGGATGTTGGATGGTTAACTATACAGGTCGATGGCAGAGAAATACTTCAGTAGCTAAAAATCCGTATGATATGAGTGAGGGTAATAATAGTTTACTTAATAGACATACTGGCTATTTTACATGGTTAAATTAGCTGTACAGGTAAATATACAGTTATATTTACAGGTAAGTGAATACTTGCATGGTTACATAAACTGTAAAGGTAAATGACAGGAAGAGATACTTAAATAGCTAAATGTGTGTATGATATAATTTAGGGTAATAATAGTAATTCCCTTAAAATACATTCCTTAGTGCGCAGAGTTTAATTACAGATAACTGCACGTATTGCACATTCGATATACTTAAAGCAATACAAAAAGATACAACTGACAGGATACTAATATGCATTCCTGAGTGAATGACTACGTAAGTTAAGTCCAAGAATTACTTGCAATATTGCACGTGATATGATCAAACAACAACACATCTAGAAATGACAGGTCCAAATTCACATATAGACAGATACAGTCGTTTTCTCCCACAATGCCTCTCTGTCATTTGCTGGGTCTTTGTTCTAAGGCTCTGCTAATTGGTTGTAAGCCTGCTAGTTGCATTGGTACGATAACCGCTCTGTGGAGAAATGAGCGTAGCCCAAATGAGCTCAATTATGCTAATGAGAAACAAGCATGTCTTGCGTTGTGGAGCACATCCATGATATCCACCTCCCTCCAGAGTGTGTGTGTGTGTGTGTGTGTGTGTGTGTGTGTGTGTGTCAGTGGTGTACCGCAGTTTCGCAGGGCCCACCCTCAAGAGTTGAGAAAGGTGCATTTATATAGCTTATCTCATGCTATTCTACACATTTTGCCATGAGGCTGAGAGAATTTTGCATTTTTAAAGCTAATTTCCTGCTATTCTCCTATACATGGCTTATGAGGTGTTCATATCCTAATCCTATTCAATTACTAGAGGGACTATGTCAAAAACCCTCAAAATTCCATAATGGGGTGAAAGCCATATTGGTCAGGGTGAAATCCAAACCAGTTTAATTAGTATGGATGGCAGTAGAGGCATATGATTTTTCTTATGCTGAACAATAAAACAAAGGCATGTTGTTTGAATGGAATGTTGGCAGTTAATGTGAAACATATAGAATCAGTCCTCTAAAACTGTCTGGCTAGCTAGGTAACAAACCTATAGTGCAGATAATTTCTTAAAATGCGTGTGTGTATTTTACACAATATCTTATCACAGCAGTGGCAAACCAACTCCTTGACCAAAATGGCTGACCTTTATCTCGTCACAAGACAAGAGTACTTGAATGGTTATTTGTAAATACCAAACTGTCTGTCTGTCTGTCTGTCTGTCTGTCTGTCTGTCTGTCTGTCTGTCTGTCTGTCTGTCTGTCTGTGTTTTCCACCATTAAGAGGTAAGTATTAGCACTTTACATGAAATGAGAGGAAAGTGTGTTATAGACGGTCATAGACAGGGACAAATACTGGGGAGTCAGAGGCTAGTTCATCACAGTCGTTTATATGACCTCCAGTTGTCCTCGTGCCTAGTGTTAACTGCAGTAAAATCCACACTGGAAACTAATGTGACACAGGCTTTATGAAACACTTGAAAGTACACAAGGAAAAAGCATAACCTTCTCCACAGACTATGCTGGTAAAACCACACTTTAAAACAGTTCTTATTAAAGTAACAAGTTGAGTCTAGATGGTGGAGAGAAACAGCCTTCAGTTGGCAGCACTGTGTTGTTCTATGGTTAGTTAATAAAAACAACAGAGAGGGCCAGTTCCTCCTGAGAGGGCTCTAGCTGACCCCTTTCTGAAACATAATAATGTTACATTTACATTACATTTCAGTCATTTAGCAGACACTCTTATCCAGAGCGACATACAGTCATGTTGTAATAACTTATTCTCATCTCCACTGATAATGAAGTTTCCCGGCCATCTCCTGCCTTACCATTGAATGAACATGTAGGTAAGTTAAGGTTACTGTATTCAAGTGGTTGTTGTCAGTTGTCTGGATACCTGACTGAGCCCTCACACTTCCCCTGTCCTCTGTCTCACCTGAGCTTAATAGTAGCCCTGTTCCTAATTGCAAACACGACATAAACCCCCCTACAAAACACGCCACTAAGACTCTCTAAATGATATATTTTCGTACAGGAGATATCAGACCCCCCTCTGTGAATCAACAGACCTGCTTTTGTGCTCTGTACCACCCGGTTTACGTGTCCCCGAACATGAGAGGGAGAATGAAAGTGTACTCTTACTCTCTAGGTGATTCAGGAGGACAGCAGGGGACTGAAATTACATAATTGAAGCAGTCAAGGGTTTTTTGTCACCCTTGGCGTTCCACAAGGTTAGATTTTGGGGCCGGTACTGTTCAGTTTATATATGTTACCCCTTGGCAGCGTTATCAGAAAGCACAGCATTGATTTTCACTGACACGCAGACAATACACAACTTTGCATTTCTGTGTCACCGGAGGATTTTAGCTCCATGGATAAATTATTAGACTGTATTAGGGATTTAAATACTTGGATGGCTCACAACTTCCTCCAGCTAAATCAAGACAAGACCGAGGTAGTAATTGTTGGAGCCAAAGCACAGAGAGAGAATCTGTCCGTACATTTTAATAAAGATAAAACATTTGGTAAAAAACCTAGGTGTTATTTTAGATTCTGAACTCAATTTTGAATCACACATTAGGAATGTGACCAAAACACACATTGCACCGGTCTCTGCACTGGCTGCCTGTGAGTTTTAGAATTAATTTTAAGATTCTTCTGTTGATTTTTAAATCAGTCCACGATTGTGCACCCCAATACATGTCAAACATGCTTTTAAGTTATGTACCCCTCAGGTCCACTGGCACTGGCCTTTTAATTATCCCAAAGCCTAGGACCAAGAGACATGGAGAGGGAGCCTTTGGTTATTATGCCCCTAGCCTCTGGAATAGCCTACTAGAGAACCTGAGGGGGGACCGGAAACTGTAGACATATTTAAAAGAGATCTCAAAACATATTTTTAGTTTCGCTTTTCCATAGAGTGCTTTTCAGTCCTTCTGTTTTTATTGTTATTCTTTGTTTTTCATCCTCTTTTTTATTCCTGTGAAGCACATTGTTGCATTCCATGTCTGAAATGTGCTGTATAAATAAAGCGTGATTTGATTTGTGTGTGATCTCTGATACACGTAGGATTAGTGTTAGGATCTGACATGTGAGATTACTGTACCTGTGTGTATGTCTGTATCTGTGGCTATGTGTGTGTCTGTTCATGTGTGTGTGTGCGCGTGTGTGTGTGTGTGTGTGTGTGAGAATCTGGTCCAATTGCAGAGTTTCAGAGCCCAGCCTAGCCCCAAAATCAGTATATCTCTTTGTTCCATTCAGTATTTAGAACAGAGAGAGAGAAACAGAGAGAGAAACAGAGAGAGAAACAGAGAGAGAGAGAGAGAGAGAGAGAGAGAGAGAGAGTGCCAGGGCTGGCAGACACCTCACCCTGCTCTTAACTTCCTGACGCCAGTCCTCCCCCTCTACTCCTCTCCCTCCTCACCCTGACAACCAGAGACACAACAGTTTCCCAGGCAACAGCACAAACAAACAACTGAGCTGTATCATCAGGGAGCATTGTTTGTTAAAAGACACAAGAGTAGAGGAGAAGGGCATGTTAGTCGTGTGAATTACAGCGGTACTAAATCAAGTACAAGGGGTTGGAACCGCTGGTTGGCTGGCAGGGTGGCAGCATCTCTGACTAAAGGTTATGAGTCTATATAGATTGGTGGAAGAGAGAGTCCCCAGTTAGAAAATAAGTGCTGCCATTATGACTCCTGTAAAATAATAGGGTTCCATCTGCATTGATGGCTCCAACATCTGCATTGCTTGCGGTTTGGGGTTTTAGGCTGGGTTTCTGTATAGCATCGGCTGAAGTAAAAAGGGCTTTATAAATTGATTGATTGATTGATTGATTGATTGAAGGGTGAATTGCAGTGGTATTACTGGAGGCAGTGACAACACTGATGGGCAATTTCAGTGTTACAGTGTCATCTGTTGACAAAAATCTGATACTCACTGGTCTAAGAGTTAAGTGATAGAATGGGTTGGTCTTGGTATGAACTGTTAAGGCATAGAATAGAAGTGCTTGACTGATTGTACTGTATGAATGGACACATACTGTAATAGCATGGGTAAACACAGATAGTTTATTTAATTAGAGAAGTTTGAGGATAAAGGACCTTTATGATTATGCCTAGAATGCTCTGTCTGAAGATTGTTGTTGACTAAAGACCTTAAAAGACCCATAGATAATGAATCAGTTTTTATATCTATGAAAAGGCCTTTGTTCATCTTACAGTATCTTTGCCAGCAACATGTATTGTGTTTGACTTTATGTTCTTCTCATGATAAATACCACAATGTCACTTCTCAGGTATTTTTATAGGAGACAGGGTGGCCCCTGTCAGCATAAAAATTAAGATGCATCTGACAAGCGGTGAGTTATAGACTTTATGAGGTAATTACTGAGTAATCGGTGTGTTTGTATCTGTGTGTTTATCACAAACAGGTAGCTAACTCTGCATTACCTCTTCAGCTGTGTATGAATGAGGACTATGGACACAGAGGGGGGGATTTCAGCTCCAACTACCTCATTACCTGACAATGTAACCCACACAGTCATGTTTATCTCTGGGCTGTAGATCACCTTATCTGCCCAGAAACCTTCTCGGTTGTTCTCCTTTAGTAACTGGGCCAGGGCAAGTATTAACAATGCGTCTCAGAGTAGGAGTGCTGATCTAGGATCAGTTTAGCCTTTTAGATCATAGTGAATAAGATTACTTGGACAGGGAGGGATTGATCCTAGATCAGCACTCCTACTTTGAGACGCTTTATATATATGGTCACAGGTCTCTAACGTTGATGTCTTTTCACTGTATTCTTATCATATTGCATCAACGGTATGAACTCTAGATGGCAGTATTGAGCCTGGGAGACTGTTGTTGTTCACTGTCTCCAGGCTTTCTCTCAGAGATGAGGGTTCCAGTTTAAGAGCTTGAGTTGAATGAGTTGACAGAGTTGAGTGAACAGTGCTGTGGAGTTCTGACAAGACTTTCTACAAGCTCTGATCTGTTGTTCTCTCTCTCCATCTGACTCTTTTAGTTTATTGTCTACCAAATACTCTCTCTCTCTCTCTCTTTTCTTTCTTTCTTTCTCTCTCTCTGTCTCTCTCTGAGATACTGTATGAGGTTGGGAATCTGACAGACAGACTTTTAGGGGAATGACAGGGAAGAAACACAATTGAAAGCTGAGTTGTAATTATGAAATGTAAGTTGGAATATTGTTTTTATTACAAAGCTAAACAAATGCATCTCTGCCCCCATTCACATCAAAGAGGGTTCTGGGAGAACTAACCGCAGAGTCAATGCTTAATGAATCGCAAATGCTTAAGCTGACTGTGTGAGGGCAGGGAGAGTGTGGGGTCTCTCTCTTTCTCCATCTCCCCCTCTCTCTCTTTCGCCCCCCCCCCCCCTCTCGCTCTCTCTTTTTCTCTCTCACAATTCAATTAATGCTCTCTCTCTATGTGTGTGTGTGTGTGTGTGTGCATGCTGTATGTGTGTGTCCGCCACCACTCTCTGTGATATCTATCATTACAGAGATATTGCTAATTACAGCGCAGCATATAGTGCAGACAGTAGAGGCACAGTCTGTTTTATAATGACACTAGACTAAAGCCTGCTGTTATAGGCTATTTCCCAAATGGCTCCTTATTCCCTATATAGTGCACTACTTTTGAACAGGGCCCTATGGGTGCACTTTATAGATACTAGGGTGCCATGTGGGAGGCGACCCATTGTGACCTCCCCGACACCAAGCCACAGCTCACAGCTCATAGCATCACAGATACAGCTAGGACATATATTAGTTCACTCATATTTGAATCAATAACTCGGACTTAACTTGGATCCGGTGGCTGGATCTGGTGTGAGAGAGGATGTGTGAGTGTGTGCGTGAGAAAGGGTGTGTGTGTGTGCGTGAGAAAGGGTGTGTGTGCGTTTGAGTCTCTCTCTGTATCTCTGCCTCTGTGTGTGGGGGGAGAGAGTTAGATGATTGCACACTATACATCTGTCAACACATCATCTCAGAAAGTGTAGGTTAGGTAATTTGTGAGATGAATATACTAATTATGACTTCAGTTCTTGATTTAGAACAGAGAGAGGATAGAGAGTCAGTCTCCATCTCAATGACATTAAATAACATGGAAACTTGGGGGGGACCAAACACACACACACACCAGCTCTGCTTTTTTCTTTGGAGTAGTGAGTGATTGTGGGAAGGAATTTCTCATTGCTCAGGCCTCTTTGTTCGCATCGCATCGCTCAAATACTTTCCATCCCTCTCCTCTCCTCTGACACGGTTGTATTTATCAGTCGTGTCTCAACGTTTGACGCAGAGTCTGCATCCCAAATGCCACCCTATTCCCTATATGGTGCGCCTCCTTTGACAAGGACCCATAGAGAATGGAAAGAATAGGGTGCTATTTGGGATGCACCCAGAGACCATGCATGGCTGCCCCGCTGTGCTCTGACTCCGAGGGAGTGAAAATGTGCCTCGCTTGCTGACAAACGTGTAGGCTGAGTGCTGACTTTGTTGTGTCTAGACAGACGCCACGGAGTGTGACGTGAGTGTTCTATGGCGAAGCGTATTGACGTGCCGGTCTGTAATGTAAACTTATCTTAGACAGTGTTATTGTGTGGGGGTTTGGTGTGTGTGATATTGTGGGATATGTTGCTAACCCAAGGGAGATAAACTCGGTTGTGTGCGTCTGGCTAAATAAATATACTCTCTTTCTCAATGGGACAAAAAAAAACAATCTGCACACACACACACACACACACACACACACACACACACACACACACACACACCCTTTTGCATTTATGTTAGCACAGCTGAAAACTGTTGTGCTGATTAAAGAAGCAATAACACTGGCCTTCTTTAGACTAGTTGAGTATCTGGAGCATCAGCATTTGTGGGTTTGATTACAGGCTCAAAATGGCCAGAACCAAAGAACTTTCTTCTAAAACTCGTCAGTCTATTCTTGTTCTGAGAAATTAAGGCTATTCCATGCGAGAAATTGCCAAGAAACTGAAGATCTCGAACACCAGTCTCAACGTCAACAGTGAAGAGGCGACTCCGGGAGTTGCAAAGAAAAAGCCATATCTCAGACTTGCCAATAAAAATAAAAGATTAAGGGCAAAAGAACACAGACACTGGAGGAAGATATGGCTTTTTCTTTGCAACTCTGCCTAGAAGGCCAGCAACCCGAAGTCGCCTCTTCACTGTTGACGTTGAGACTGGTGTTCGAGATCTTCAGTTTCTTGGCAATTTCTCGCATGGAATAGCCTTAATTTCTCAGAACAAGAATAGACTGAACAAGAAAGTTATTTGGTTCTGGCCATTTTGAGCCTGTAATCGAACCCACAAATGCTGATGCTCCAGATACTCAACTAGTCTAAAGAAGGCCAGTGTTATTGCTTCTTTAATCAGCACAACAGTTTTCAGCTGTGCTAACATAACTACAAAAGGGTTTTCTAAAGATCAATTAGCCTTTTAAAATGATAAACTTGGATTAGCTAACACAACATGCCATTGGAACACAGGAGTGATGGTTGCTGATAATGGGCCTCTGTACGCCTATGTAGATATTCCATAAAAAAACAGCCGTTTCCAGCTACAATAGTCATTTACAACATTAACATTAACATGTCTACACTGTATTTCTGATCAATTTGATGTTATTTTAATGGACAGAAAATTGGCTTTTCTTTCAAAAACAAGGACGTTTCTAAGTGACCCGGTAAGTGAACGGTAGTATATATGCCCACATAAAATACACATCAGCCATGGCACTGTGGGCAAATACAAACACACACACACACACACACACACACACTGCATGCCAATATACTGTAAGTCACATTAATAAGGTAATAAGGTTGAGTGTAACTTTCAGGGATCATTCAGTTTCTTTCCCTTGGCCCCTGGAGGCCCATGTGTCTCTGTGTAGGAGACCATAGCTGATACCATCAGACCAGTGTTTTTCACACACAGCAGGGTTGACAGTATAATTCCACTGACTGACTGACTGTGTGTGTGTGTGTGTGTGTGTGTGTGTGTGTGTGTGTGTGTGTGTGTGTGTGTGTATATGATAGCACCATCCCAACGTATAATTCCGGGGCGGAAATACTTACTGTGCTGTAAGCGCGCCATGTCGTCATGCCCAGCTTTTTTTAAACAGCGGTAACATCTTGCTTAGACGATCTAAATCTAAAGCTGCATTTACTGTCTTTATTCTACCTGTCTGAAAGGTTAGACAGAGATTTTGTCCTCTCAATGTTTTTGTCATTTCCTTATCTCCACCTACAAGGAAGAGGTGAACTCGGGGATTAAAAGCTTCCAGTAAGGTAATGTGCTGTGACCATGGCAACGTTTCAAGACAGTAACTTTACAGCAGTGGTTCCCACTGTGACCCATCTAGACTTTTCGGACTTCACTTGTAATCTACCACCAAGTAAACCAAACCAGTCTCTAGCCAGGACCTTACAGAGTAGATAACGACCAGGAGAAGGGTTAGGTGGAGGAGCAGGTGATGGCCTGACGTTGACACAATATTAAGCCATGGACTGTGTCCCAAGTGGCACCCTATTCCCTATATAGTGCACTACTTTTGACCAGACCTCTACGGACCTTGGTCAAAAGTAACACAGTACATAGGGAATAGGGTGCCATTTGGGACACAGACATGGTTCCCACGGCTGGTGACCTCTCTCCCCTGCCCACCCACACTCATTTCCCAGCAGTGATGATGAATGAGACACTCAATTGCACCATGCTTACGAGCATTTCAGAAGCATGACTGGCCATTCAGTCACACTGTGTTGTACACACCAGTCCCAGTCCCAGTCCCTGGATAACCTGTGTTTTGAGTCCCAAATGGAACCTCATTCCCCTTCTAGTGAACTACTTTTGACCAGGCCACCCTATCTGATACAATAAGAAGTAGTATGGCTCAATGTCAACATAATATAAACATTTATCTTCATGGTTATCAAATGTTTATGCTAAGATAGAAAAATTATGTAGAAATCTAACACCCAATCAGACAATTTATATATCGAAACCCAGGCAGTCTGTCTACATGTAACACCCGGCTGGCATTCCTTTTAGACATCAGTACCTCTCTAAAGATTTACTCCTAGTGGAAATCTTAATCTCAGCTAGTCTGGAATGGTAGTTCTCCATTTCTCTCCTCTCTCGTCTCCTCTCGCTCTCTTTAAATGATTTCTTCACCTCTGGAGAGGAGACATGCACGTACAAACCATACACACACAGAGACACACAGACACGCACACATAACGAGGAGAGCCAGGTGAGAGAGAGCCTGGCGCAGGGCCAGTGTGATGGATGGAGGGAAGAGGAACGTTTCTCAGTGGATGAGTGTCTCTCCTCTAATCCAAGTGATTAGTCATGCCTTCTCTTCTTTCTTTCTTTCTTTCTTTCTTTCTTTCTTTCTTTCTTTCTTTCTTTCTTTCTTTCTTTCTTTCTTTCTTTCTTTCTTTCTTTCTTTCTTTCTTTCTTTCTTTCTTTCTTTCTTTCTTTCTTTCTTTCTTTCTTTCTTTCTTTCTTTCTTTCTTTCTTTCCTTCCTTCTCTTGTTTCAAGGTATAAGGCTCTGTTTTCTATGTTCTCGTCCTTGCTCAACCAGGAGGCCAGTAACATGAGATTGACGGGAAAAGTATCAATGTGACTAATGTGTATGTCTGTCCCACACACGTAAACATAGACATGGACACACACAAAAACACACACACACACTGGCAGTGAGTGGTGAGAATTATGTCCGGCATTTGATCTCTTGTTGTCACATTTCTCACATTCCGGAGGACTGATGAAAACAAAATGGGCTATTGTTGTTAAAAACTTCCTTTATATGCTGTCAAGTGTTCCGTACAGGATATTAATGTCTTGAGGAACTGTATCTATTAAGTTATTTAAAAGGGAAAGCACTAATTCTAGAATATCTTTAAAGAAAGAAAAACTACAAATTGCCCTTGCCTGTATGCTTAATAAACAAAAGTGATACAGGCAAGTTGTTTTTATTTATTTTAAAGGCCCAGTGCCGTCAAAAACTGGATTTTCCTGTGTTATGTATTTATTTCCACACTGTGAGGTTGGAATAATACTTTCTTGTTGAGAAATTGCTCTTTGCTAAGAATTAATTGTTGTTTATTTTTAACCATTTTAATTGAAAACAATCACAGTAAGGTACCCAGAAATTATTTGATATTGAGAAAAAAATGATATCAACTTGTTATTAAAAAGCTTAACCATATTAGATATCTTTACCAACAGTTAGCTAACTCAGACCACGACTCATGTCATCAACATACATATTCAGACTTACAGTATACAATTGTTGCAATGTGTTTCGTCTCTCAAAACATTTACTCAGAACCTAGAACTTGCTGTCGACTTTACATCCCTCTTCGATGTCCTTTTCTACTCAGAAACGACCCTGCTTATTACCTATATAGTGCACTACTTTTGACCTGGGTCCATAGAACCATAAAGGGAATAGGCTGTCATTTGGAACGCAGACGGAGTTATGCTTTCTGTTCTCAATGATTGTATTATTGTCTCTTTTACTGAAACGTGCATCCCTTACTTCACCTTGAAGCTGAAAATTATCTGATACCTGATCATATAAGCCTGTATAAAGCTGTACATGGGCCCAGTGGTCAACCTGGGAACACACAGCACTGAACCTGGGAACACTATCGCGTGTGGAACTCAGTTCAGCTTTATTCTGTCTCCCTGTCCAACATCAGTATGTTAAAACAAACCAGAGAGAGCGAGAGAGAGAGAGCGAGAGAGAGAGAGAGAGGCGAGAGAGAGAGGCGAGAGAGAGATGAGACAATGAGAGAAAGGAGAGAGAGTGAGAGAGAGGGGATGACAGAGCCAGAGAGACTGGGGAGAAGGAGAGGGTGAGAGAGAGGGGGATGTGTGTGTGTAGAGGGGATGACTGGCGTGTCTAGTTCATATGGAGCTCTTTAGAGGGTCATGCAGACCGAGGACTGTTCTTATGAGGACACAGGGAGAGAACACAGAGACAACTCTCTCCAACTTCTCTCTCTCTCAATTTCAATTTCAATTCAAGGGGCTTTAGTGGCATGGGAAAAATATGTTAACATTGCCAAAGCAAGTGAAGTAGATAATAAACAAAAGTGAAATAAAAATGTACAGTAAACAATACACTCACAGAAGTTCCAAAAGAGTAAAGGCATTTCAAATGTCACGTATATATACAGCGTTAATAGTAAATAGTATAAAAGGGAAAATAAATAAACATAAATATGGGTTGTATTTACAATGGTGTTTGTTCTTCACTGGTTGCCCTTTTCTTGTGGCAACATGTCACAAATATTGCTGCTGGGCTTGCACACTGTGGTATTTCACCCAGTAGATATGGGAGTTTATCTAAATTTGATTTGTTTTCGAATTCTTTGTGGATCTGTGTAAGCTGAGGGAAATATGTGTCTCTAATATGGTCATACATTTGGCAGGAGGTTAGGAAGTGCAGATCAGTTTCCATCTCATTTTGTAGGCAGTGTGCACATAGCCTGTCTTCTCAATTGCAAGGCTATGCTCACTGAGTCTGTACATAGTCAAAGCTTTCCTTAGGTTTGGGTCAGTCACAGTGGTCAGGTATTCTGCCACTGTGTACTCTCTGTTTAGGGCCAAATAGCATTCTAGTTTGCTCTGTTTTTTTGTTAATTCTTTCCAATGTGTCAAGTAATTCTCTTTTTGTTTTCTCATGATTTGTTCGGGCCTAATTCTGTTGCTGTCTTGGGGCTCTGTGGGGTCTGTTTGTATTTGTGAACAAAGCCCCAGGACCAGCTTGATTAGGGGACTCTTCCCCAGGTTAATTTCTCTGTAGATGATGGCTTTGTTATAGAAAGTTTGGGAATCACATCCTTTTAGGTGGTTGTAGAATTTACCAGCTCTTTTCTGGATTTTGATAATAAGAGGGTATCGGCCTAATTCTGCTCTGCATGCATAATTTGGTGTTTTACGTTGTACACAGAGGATATTTTTGCAGAATTCTGCATGCGGAATCTCAATTTGGTGTTTGTCCTATTTTGTGAATTCTTGGTTGGTGAGCGGACCCCAGACCTCAACCATAAAGGGCAATGGGTTCTATAACTGATTCAAGTATTTTTTGCCAGATCGTAATTGGTATGTCGAATTTTATGTTCCTTTTGATGGCATAGATGGCACTTCTTGCCTTGTCTCTCAGATCGTTCACAGCTTTGTGGAAGTTACCTGTGGCGCTTATGTTTAGGCCAAGGTATTTATAGTTTTTTGTGTGCTCTAGGGCAACTGTGTCTAGATGGAATTTGTATTTGTGGTCCTGGCAACTGGACCTTTTTTGGAACACCATTATTTTGGTCTTACTGAGAATTGCTGTCAGGTCCCAGGTCTGGCAGAATCTGTGCAGAAGATCTAGATGCTGCTGTGGTTGGTGACAGAAGCACCAGATCATCAGCAAACAGTAGACATTTGACTTCAGATTCTAGTATGGTGAGGCCGGTTTCCATCAATTTGTATAGCAGACCCTCATGCCAAATTGAGTCAAAGGCTTTTTAGAAATCAACAAA